>APFE030890477.1:26670-51869 GCA_000404065.3 Pinus taeda | reverse complement strand
GATCCTCTCATACCATGCTTGGGGTGCTTGCTTCAGCCCATAGAGAGCCTTCTTCAACCTGCATACATGAGATTTTCAATCATAAATATCAAATCCTTCGGGTTGCTCCATGTAGACCTATTCTTTGATCGAGCAGTGTAAGAACGTAGTCTTGACATCCATTTGATGTAGGTTTCATCCTTGTGAAGCGGCAAGGGCTATGATCGAGCAGATGGTCGTATATCTAGCAACAGGTGCAAATATCACATCATAGTCTATACCTTCCTTCTGGGAGAAACCACAAGCAACAAAACGATCCTTATACTTTTCCATACTTCCATCTGTTGCATGCTTTATCTTGTAAAGCCATTTGGAAGTAAAAATTGTCTTGTCCCGGGGTCTGGGAACTACTTCCCGGACATCATTCGTCATGATAGACTCATATTCTTTGGTCATAGCATCCTTCCATACTTGATGCTTGATGGCGTCTGAGAATGATGAAGGCTTATTTTGTATGATCATGCTCATGATGGTCAGGTATTCCTGATACCTATTAGGTTTCTTACTTTCACGAAAGGTTTCTCGGGGTGCAACATGTCCTTCAGCATCATCAAGTAGCCCCCTAAGCCATGAAGGCCTCTTCCTAGAAGAGGAAGGCTCATGTGAAGGAGGATCAATCGGATCCATGGGTTCTTCTACATTAGGCATTGATTCATCATCCTTTTCTTTCGGTTCCTTGGTGTCGTCTTCTTGAGATCTCCTCAAAGTCGGAAGATTGTTCACCTTGCTAAGAGCCATGTCTTCATCAAAGGTGACATCATTACTAATTACGACTTCCCTTTGACTGGCTACATAGATTCTATAGCCTTTAGTATTTTCACCATAGCTCACGAAAATTCCTTTCTTTCCAGATGCACCCAATTTATTTCTTTTCTCTTTCGGCACATGAAAATATACAGGGCTTCCAAAAATTCTAAAATGAGAGACATCAGGTTTCTTACCAGTGAACATTTCTTTAGGAGTCTTGGAACCCAATGCTTGATGAGGGCATTGATTTTGTACATATACAACAATGTTTGTAGTTTCAACCCATAGAAACTTTGGAAGTCTTTGATCATGTAGCATGGCTCAGATAGCTTCCACAATCGTGCGGTTCTTCCTTCCCGCCACACCATTCTACTCAGGAGTATGTGGTGTAGTAGTCTCCCTCTTAATGCCAGCATTTGATATGCCTGAGTGAACCAACTGTAATATATCGGAGGTCTTGCTTTGGCTTGAGGGGACAGTCCGCTTTTGAGCTTTCCTTCGGCACATCCCGGACATACACCTTCTTTCTCTACTTGGAATTCGGGCATCCCTGTTACCATCTGTCTTACATCTCGTAGAGGTTTGTAATGAAGGTGGGAAAACCTCCAATGCCAAAGATCAGACTGAAGAGTTGTGTCACAAGACATGACACCTAGCGGACTTCCATTGACCTGATATAACACTAAACCTAAGAGTAAAGGTATCTTTAACATTATTTTTCCATATACATACCTTGCCATTGCTGAAGCTTACCTTGTAGCCTTTGTCTTCCATTGCCGAGATGGTCACTAGGTTCTTTTTCAGGTCAGGTGCATTTAATACATCCTGAACTTTCTAGCCTTCTTGAATGGTTGTCCTCTTCCTCGATCCCCAGCTCTCCTCTTATCTTTGCTGTTGAATTTGACATTCCTTTGATTTGCCATCAGAGGGATTTTGATCATCGTCCCGGTGTGAGTCCTTTCTATCAGGGCACTCCCTTGCATAGTGACCTGCTTTATTGTAGATGTAACATCGTACTTTTCTTCCATCCTTAGGTCCAGCCTTTCCTTTTGATTTAGTCCCGAAACTATTTCTTTTCTTAGCATGAGAAGAAAAGGCAGGAGGAGGACCTTTAGGCATGGGTATTTCTTGCACTTCTTCCCTTGTTTCTTCTTGAATGCATCTAGCCATTAATTCCTTGAAACCAGGAATTACATTATTGTTCAGAAGAGTAGTCTTGAACACGTACCATTCGGATGGTAATCCTTCAAGAGTCATGAGTGCCATTCCCCTGTCAGTGATAGCCTCCCCAATAGATAGGAGATCGTTCTTGATTTCGGTGATCCTTAAGAAGTATGCTTGCATACTCTCATCTTTACCCTTCTTAATTTCCTTCAGCTTATTTCTAAGAAACAAAACTTGATTTGCATCATTTACTTTAAATAAACTCATCAGTCTATCATAGAATTCCTTGGAGGTGTCCAGTTCAGAGATGTAGGCCACCAAGTGCTTGTCGATAGAGTCCTGGATGATCTTCTTTGTTTTGACTTCTCCATTTTTCCATTTTTTCCAAGCAGTAGCAGATGCATTTGATGGAGGCTCAACAATATTGCCTCTCACATGATCCAACACTCCTTGATTCTCAAGGGTTAGATCAATAGAAATCTGCCATCCGTGATAGTCAGCTTTCTCATGGAGCTTGTCTTCGGTAGGAAAGAGTGTTGAGGACCCCATAGTTCTTTTAGGATAACCTTGCCAATCTTCCCTTCAATCATTGCTCTTGCTCTTGCTCGGGCTTTGTCTTCACCTCAGCTCTGATACCATGTTAAGTTATGGTATGTTCTATGTTTATAATAGTTTACTTATTTTTCTTATTATATTCCACAGATTAGCAATCACATGTACATAAAGTAAAGTACAAATAGAACATTAAATGATCGACAGAAAACAAGCCAAGACAAGAGACACAAGATGTGGCGGCTAGCCAGGGACAAACCCCACAATGTGTGGGGAAACCCTTTGATCAAATCTTCTTTTATCTTCAATAATTCAGTAGAGAGAAATAGTACAATAAATCTGATTCATATCAGCAGTAGCAAACCCTAGATCAACAACATCAGCATTAGCGACTTCATTATCAAACTAGGGCAGACAATATCTTACAAACCGACCGTCGGATTGACTTCATTCCACCACCAAAAGTTGCAGCTTCCAGAGGAGGTTCAGATGAACCTACAACGCAGTTCAGATGAACCTACAACGTAGTTCAGATGAGGAAATCTTCTAGGCCATGTAGGTCAATCTTTACTTCTGCATTTGCAGCTTCAGTTTCAGCAGTTTCCGGCTTCAAACTAGGGCAGTCGATATCTTGTCCCGACTATGAACCACACTTGTCCTGACGATGAACCACACTAGTTGGTTCGAAACGTGTCGACAAAGGTCTTTCTATATGTGATTTACGCCAAAATTCTTCTTATAATCTTGCAAACCATTCGTCGGATTGACTTCATTCCACCACCAAAAAATGCGGCTTTCAGAGGAGTTTCAGATGAACCTACAACGCAGTTCCAAAGAGGAGATATTCTAGGCTACGTAGGCCAATCTTTACTTCTGCAGTTGCAGCTTTAGTTTCAGCAGTTTCCGGCTTCAAACTAGGGCAGTCGATATCTTGCAAACGTTGGTCGGATTAACTTCATTCCACCACCAAAAGTTGCGGCTTTCAGAGGAGGTTCAGATGAACCTACATTGCAGTTCCAAAGAGGAGATCTTCTAGGCCACGCAGCTCAATCTTTGGATCTGTAGTTGCAGCTTCAGGTTCAACAACTTCCAGCTTCACATGTGTGAGAGAGAGACCCATTTCTGCGCATTAGAGAAGAGACTCATTTCTGTGCAGTAGAGAGAGAGAGATGTGATGAGAAGAGTGAGTGCTAATGAGGAAAAATTCCTCTTATATTTATACACAACATTGGTGTTTGAATAGATGCGACTGTTGGGCTTCTAAGCCAAATGAGTTGTAGGTCGGCTTGATAATAATTCCATAATCAAAATAAATTCATATCTCCATGAATACTTATTAGAGTCGGATGATCTTTATATCAATCCTACACCTCTCGACGAGAGGAATCTAATAAAAATATTATCAGCCATGAATAAGATGACCCACATGAAGTTTTGCCCTGGTTGCCAATTTTAACAATTTAACTTCAGTAGTAGATAATGAGACTAAAGTTTGCTTCTTTCTCAACCAAACCACTAATGATTCTCGTAGAAAAAACACATGATTGCTTGTAATTGTTCTATCATCTGTTCGAGTGGCCCAATTTGCATTTGTGTAAGCTCTTAGTAAGAAGCTTTTTCCTCTTGGATACAACAGTCCATAGTCCATTATGCCCTTTAGGCATCTAGTTTGTTGTTGTTGTTGCTAAGAGATGGCTTTGCTTTGGTGTTAATTGATATCATGCTACTAACCCAACTACTACCATTATGTCTGGTCTTGAGCTGTTAGTTATAGTAAACTGCCAATTATAAACTTATAAAACTTTTAATCAATTTCTGGGGATTCATCATGCTTGCTTAGCTTACATCCAACAACAATGGGAGTGGTGACAAGGGGACAATCATTCATTTTGAACTTTTTCAACATTTTCTGAGTTTTGTATGATTTGAAGACAAAGGAATAAAGGGAGTTCTCCAATTATTGAAATTTCAAACTTTAATTTCATTTCATTGATAAACCATTGGTCTAGGGAGTTTTTGTTGCTTCCAAGTATTTTGTCACCAACATATACAACTACAATTAAGAGTTCTTTTTCATCATATTTTATGTACAAATTGTTTTTAGTTGTTCCTGTCTTAAAACCTTTCTTTTGAAGATATTTCTCCAAACAAGAATACCATGCTTATGGTGCTTATTTGAGGCCATATCTTGCCTTTTTAATCTACAAACCTCATTAAGATTATCTAATAATTGGAAGCCTTCAAGTTTTTCTATGTATAGTTCTTCTTCGAGCTCTCCATTAAGGGAGACAAACTTGACATCCATTTAATATAATTTGAAGTCTTTGTGACAGGCTAATGCAAGAAACATCCTGATTACTTCTAACCTTGCCATTGGAGAAAACGTTTCTTCAAAATATAGTCCTTCTACATGTTAATTGCCCTTGCATACCAACCTTGTTGCGTTTATGATAATATGCCCTTGTTCATTCAATTTGTTTTTAAAAACCCACTTTCTACCTATGACTTTTTTATTTGATGGGTTTTGAGTCAATTCTCAAGTCTCATTCTTTTCTATTTGGTCCAATTCCTCATTCATGGAATCTATCCAATGTTCATATTTGCTTACTTCAGAGAAATTATTGGGCTCATTCAAGGACAACATGGCAATTTGTGCTTGATTTGAAGTATCAACAAGTTTTCTTCTTATTTGGACCCCAACAACTTTGTTACCAATAATTTGACTTTCAAGATGGTTATTTTGTATATACCTTGAAGTTGGATTTGAATGAGTGTCTACAATCTCAAAATCTTCTCCATTTGCTAAGTTTTCAAGCTTCTCTTCCTCTTCTTTGCTAATTGTATGATCAAATGGATTGATAAAGTCTGTCTGCTTGCTCTTGAAAGGTAATTATTCATCAAATTTAACATCAATGCAATCAACTATTCTATGAAATCTTTTATTGTAGCATACATTCCCTTTGATTTTTGTTGAAAACCCTATGGAAATTCCTTCATCTGCCCTAACATCAAACTTTCCTAGTTTTTCATCATTTTTTTAACGTAACATTTGTTGCCAAACACTTTGAAGTGTTTTATTGATGTTGGTTTTCCATGCCATAATTCATAGGGTGTCTTGTAACAATTATGTTTGAAATGTGAATTTTTTAGTATATGGACTGTTGTGTGAATGGATTCTACCCAATAGGTTTGTGGTATGTTTATTTAATGCATCACAAACCTAGTCATATGTTGCAAAAATCTATTTGTCCTTTCAACCATCACATTTTGTTCGGGGGTGTTTGTAATGGTATATTGTCTCTTTATTGCATGTTAATCACAAAAATATTCAAATTCATTTGATGCAAAGTCTTCTCCTTTGTCTGATCATATGCAATTTATATTAATATAGTATGTTTGGTTCTCTGTCAATGCTTTTAAGACCTTGAATTTCTCAAACGCATCCGATTTATCTCTCAGGAAGGCTACACATGTTAATCTAGAAAGATCATCAATCACCAACATGAAGTAATACTCACCTCTAGGTGTTTTTGTTCTAGAAGGTCCACACAAATCCATATGTATTAATTGAAGTGACTTTCTAGTTGATAAATCATCTTTAGTCTTAAAAGGAACACAAGCTTATTTCCCCATTTGAAGTGACTTGCAAATAAGATTTTGTGGTTTTGTGATTTTCGGCAAGTCTCTTACAACCCCCTTTTCACTGTGTTTGATGATATGACCAAAATTTATGCCCTAGTCTTCTATGCCATACACAATAAAACAAACCATTAGAATTGAAAATAGTGCCATAAATCAATGTATTTGAGCCTACGAATTGGGTCCAATTGGCGGTGCAATACCCAACGCTACAATGCATCTTCACTCGTGTGTCAGAAATAGTGCTAGAACTAGCGTTGAGTTTAGCACCAAGAACTATTTCTTGCATTGTTGTGTCGATTTGTACTTCTATTTTTTATCCCAATTGTTCCTATTTTGCTTTTGGTATGTCATCAAAAATGGCTTCTTTTTTGGCTTCCTAATTTATGCCAAGTTATGCTTCCATTATAATGTCATTTGTTGCTTTGAGTTTTTCTTCCAATATGGCATCGCTTGTTGCATCTAGCTTTGCAACCATTATGCCATCTTCTTTAGCTTCTAATATGGCTTCCATTATAATGTGTTTTGTTGCTTCTAATATTGTTTCCATTACTTCTTGGTTTTCTACATGAATGACTTCTTTGTTTGCTTCTTAGAGAATAACAAGTTTGGCTTCTCATATTGCTTCCATTATTGCTTCTTTGTTTACTGCCCGGATTTTTTATTTTTTTGCTTCTCAGGTAATGCCAAGTTTGGCTGCTAGAATTGCTTCCATTATTACTTCTTTCTTAGATAACGCTAAGTTTTTCTTCCAAGGGTTATTCCATTGTACTTCTAGTTTGGATTCCATTATTGCTTCCTTGTTAGCCTTATGGTTTTCTTCCTTTTAGTTTCAAGGTTTGGTTCCTGTTTAGCGCTTGTTTTGTCTTCTTGGTTAGGTCCAAGGTTTGCTTCCTTTTAGTGTTGGGATTTGCTTCTTAATTAGCCTCCAATTTTGCTATTTATTAAGCAACCAATTTAGCTTCCTATTTAGAGCTAGTAATAGCTTCAAGTATGGCTTCCAATTTAATGTTGAATTTTACTTCCATTTTAGAGCCACATTTTGCTTCCATTTTAACAACTCATGATGCTTCCTTTATAGCTTCCATTTATTAATTTATTAATGTATATTTCAATTAAAGTATTTAAGTATATCATGCCTCTTAAATAAATTATATGATTATAAAGTAAGTCATATTGCATTTGAAATATTTCATAGCATACCATTTATAAAGATTTTTTAGGGAAATGGACATCCATACAAACTAACAACAATTTTTAACTATAACCAATATTTTTATATTAATAATAAACAAAATTGTTGGTTGTGACCATTTTCACGTAATTCAGACCCATATTCACATCATAGAGATGTCTAGAGCAAAGCTCTTTTAGGGTTCTTAAAGTTACAAACCACACAACAACATTGGAATAAAATGGACAAGATAATTTTTTATTATTTTGTTTTATTTTATTATTTATTATTATTATTATTTTAACTATAACCGATATTTTTATATTATTAATAAACAAAATTGCGGGTCCATGACCAACTACACATAACACGGTCCCAAATAATACAAGTGCAAATGATACAAGTCAAAATGATACACGTCAAAACGATACAACTCATTATGGTACTGTAGTTAAAAATGATGCATATGATAATAAACATGAAAAGAGGCATCAAAACGATTTATCAACAATGATCCATGATAGAGTCTATACGATTAATCTCATTGGATACGACCAACAAATTACTCATCATCATCATCATGTCTATCATGATCATCAACATCATGATCATCATCAATGTCATCATCATTGTCGTCGGCCTCAGTGCCCTCTCCATCTACCTCATCATCATCATCTCGAATGTCTGAACTAGACCCAACCTAATCTGGATCGATCTTAGGATCAAATAGATCTTCTGAAAGACCCATGTTCTAAAAAAAACATTCAAAATGGAAAGTTATCATTAATTTCATGCAATATTTAATATTTATGTTATATTTATAATATTAAAATATATGAAACAAAACCATAATCATATTACATCATATCAAAGTGCATATAAATACCATGATAAAATTTCAATTAAGTTACAACCAAGACGTCATTCCAATGATGTAAAACATGCAATTATTCTAATAAACAATAGTAAATAAAAAAATTGTTATACAATTTGCTTGACATTCTTAGTTTCTTGTGTCAAGTGCATAGGCCTTGGATAACTTTAAGGCCCCATATGGAATGGCTTGTTCCCCAACACTTTTGAGGAAATGAAGAGGGTTACCCAACCCAAAGATGCACCTAAGAAGGTAAGTATAGTGGCTATACTTAATAAGAGGGTGAGCACGATCAAAATTTGCACCACGTTCCGAGAAGACGACTAACCCAAGTAAGATTTTTTTTTTTTCATTGTGAAAATTACTTTTTTGTTATTCCTTAGAATAAAAAAAATTACAAGCTCTTGTTAATTTTACAAATTAACAACTTTTGAATGAAAATGTTTCCAGTGTAACAACAAAAAGCTGAAGATTTCAAGACTGTATGAGAAAAACCTATTTACAATCATCCATAGAGCTAAAGAAATAAAGAATTTTGAACTTGAAAAGACTCTATCAAGGGAAGAAGAAGAAGAAGAGGTAAAAATTAAATTAATTGAGGGACCCTCAAATCAAACAAGTTTTCAAATGTAGTTGGGGAACCCAGAGTGCTTTACCTACTCCTTTGTTTCCCCTGATTTGACAACATTCTCAATTGAAGAAACTCCCTCCACCATATAAGTGTTACCAAGGAATTATCAAGAAATTGAAGAAAGAAGTCATAAGGTGAGAAGCAACATGGAAAATCAGCTAGCATCACAAGCAACTCCAACTTCTCAAACAAGACTACTATCTAATATGGATTTAGAAAGGAACCAATTAAAATTGTCCCTCATGCATCTAGATGTTAAGTCACTTACTCAAAAACCTGATTTTAAAACATTAGAACTATCCATAAATGTAGCTGACATCCCATTGCATGACAAGATTAATTTGCATAGTCAAGCAGGGGAAATGCTCTATAGTGACCTAAGAAAAATCTCTTTGAAAGTAAGTAAAGAATGAAATATTTTGGATAAAGTTTCAAATCAGCTCAAGCAAGAAAAGGCAAATTCTAGAGCACTACATATTCAAAATGAGGTGTATAAGAAGCTAATTATTAAATTGGGAATAGATCTAGAAAATACGGAAGCTATAAAAACCTTGTTGCAAAGCACATAATTTGAGGTGCAGTCATTAAGGAAGAAGTTGAAAATGCCTCGGACTGAGCAAGCTCAAACAATTGAACTAGTTAAGGTTGAGAAAGAGAAGGAAATGCTAATGAGAGAGTTAGTGGGAATAAACAAAGAAATTATTATTTTGGAGGAACAAGTGCATAACTGACAACAATCAATCAAAAACCATGTTTACACTATTTTGATCCCAAGTAAGTCAAATGACCCCTCGTAGAAGCTTACAAAAGTTATGGAAAAACTCGAAATTTCAAAAGTTGAACTAAAGAAAATTCAGGACAACCTAAACTAGGTAAAGGAACAACTCGATATCAAGGTGAGGCAACTAAATATAGAAAAAAAACAATTATCTGATGACCACCAAGAACAAGGCAACACAAGATGGGATCAAAGAGTTAAAAACCAAATTGAAGGGCAATATCTCTCTAATTGAAGCTAGACAAATTGCTTGGGATGATATCATATAGGAGGTCCATTCTTTATGGGAGTATATTCATATTAGTGCTCAACAAAATATTATGATGAATGGGTTTGAATTAAGCATTGATGCATGCAATAAAAAATTATAGAAAGAAGTAGTGAAGGCTAAAAAAAAGATCAAATATTTAAATGGAAAATCTTCAACCAAACTAAGGGCATTAGATATCACAGACAAAGTAGGAGTAATTATGGAAATCAGTAAAATGAATGAGAAAAACCTACTTCTTATTGAGGCTAAGAACATATTAAAGGAGGTTCAAAAGTCAATATATTTTTTTGATTCCAAATTTGACCAGAGGACTAGAACTTGTCTACCTAGTTGCTGGGACCAACATGGAAATTTTCTTTCTTGGGAACTATATGAAAAGGAACTAGTGGTTGTTAAAAGAAAAGTAGATACAACACATGAAGAAACTGCAATTCTAAAGGAAATAATAGTAGAGAATTATTTGCAGAGGGAATTCCAACTTCTTTGGATGATGAAGACACTATTTGTTGCAAAACCTAATTATACAAAGCTTTTAAATTTAAAAGGTTCATTCCATAAAATGATCCAGTGTAAGCTCCTAGAAGAATTACTTTGGAAGAAGTGTGAAAGGTTGATTACTCCTATTGAAGTCAAAGTTCAAATGGTAGAACCAAGCACCAATCCTCAAAGTCAACGTTCCACTAGTAATTTGGCTTCTCAAAAATGAGAAAATTTCATTTTGTAACGTTGTAAAAAACTTTGTAGCTACAGATAGTTAAGTAGTTATATATGTTTTAACAGTTACCATTATAATTGATTTTGATGTAATATTTAAAATACATGAGAACCATTAGAAAAGGGTTCAGAGTTTTGGCATTTTGAGTATTGTGTAATCATTTTGGCTTTCTTGGAGAGAATAATAAAAGTCATCGGGTTGATTCCAATGATGAAATGTTATTTTTCTTCATGACAATCCATATTCTAATAGTAGGTAATTGTTGGAGGTTGGTATATAGGGCATCAAATTTTGACCCCTTTGAGGACAAATTTGGCCAATCTAATGCAACTAGGACTCCATAGGCCAAAGGATTAGGCACTAGTCCAAGGATTTTGGTGATCGAACTCCTCTTTCTCCGTATTTTCTCCTCCTAAATTTTGGTCCCATAAAGATAATGCGGAAATCGAGGGCTTGCAAAGAAATTTTAGGGATGTGATCTTTCAGGAATCTAAGGGTCCAAACGTAAAGCTCAAGTTCTAGGCTACCTATGCTCCAAGTTTGGTGGGCACCCCCCTGAGTTTCATCCATAAAATCTGTTGCCATAGATGCTACTCTAAAAAGGAAAACCTAGGTCTTTCTCTCTCACCTTGGGGACTTCTTTGAGGGTTGTATGAGTCTAGTATTCATTGAAATAAATCATAAGAAACCCTTTCTCCTCCCTTAACCTAGTGAGTACCATGGAAGCATTTCTTCCCATGATTATTCATAAAACCCTAGGTCTAGTGCAAGTCTTTATTAGGTCTCTTGAAGAGAGCGAATAGCTTTTTGGAAATGTTAAATCACCACATAAAGCTTCTTTGAGAGGTCCTACCTCATCTCCTAGGGTCTTGACCTTAGGAATACCCATTATTATCATCATATCTAAAACCATAAGGCTTGGTCTCTCAATCTTAAAGCTTTTCTTGGAGAGCGTGTTAGCTTCCTTGAAGCATTGAGCCATTGTTGTGTCTCTCCTTGAATGGGCTTGGTGGAATTACTTCATACCTAAATAATTGATCTATCCATTCTAAGTGACAATATTCCCACTGCGACTCCTCCCATCAGTGAAATTCCATAAAGAGCATGGGACATTTACTAAAGTGATAGTGGGTCATTGTCCCATTGTTGTCACTTAGTCTAGTAGTTGTCCCTTAAGTTTTTCCTTCCTTAGGGTCCTGCTTTATTGTGTGGTAACAAGAACATTCCAATGATATATTATTCTAGGAGGATTCAACTTATCCTATCATGTTCTAACCATCTTCCAACCAAATTTACAATTAGAATGTACAACGTTTTTCATTGGCTAAATATGGAAACCAAGGGTATGTTGCCTTTACTTTATGTTGCAAGAAATGCAAATTGACATATAAACACAACAATATCCAACTAACTTGTTGAAATTCAACTATTGATTCCTTGTTCTCCATCCAGATAACAAAGTCGGTCCACTTTTTGTTTTGTAACATGCCCTTTTCAAAGTGTGTTGGATGACAACCATATTTGTCCTCTTATCAAAACATGGCACATGGACTAGTTAAAATAATTAATATGCAATCATTTAATTTTTTCTATGAAATAAAAAAATATCATTTCATATTAAATATACTTACGAAAGTAAAAATCAAGGCCTACATACTATTGAAAAATGCAACAAGAAATTCTTAATTTGATTTTTCCTTAATCAAATTAAGAAAATTTGAAATTCCACATCAACAAACAACTTGGATGAGTTAATTGAGGTGACATGGCTGTTGTCACTTAGTAGCTTAGTTAATTTGAGTTAGGGGCATGATGTTCAGTTGTGTGCAATGATTCCTAAATTTTAGGGGCCTAGGTTGAGTTAATTTCAGTTGTAGCAATCTAATTCAGTTAAATTGAATCATGGTCAGTTCAACTAGTTCTAGTTGTTGGAGGAACTAGTGGAATGTAAAGTTGTGGAAGTGTAACTTCAGTCGCACTCGGTGATTATCCAAATAAATGATCAGCCAACCTAAATTAACTCATGCATACATAGAATTTGAGTTACCCAATTGAGATGGACATTCCAAGGTAAAGTACTATCAGCTGTATACTATTTTGAATTGTACAAGTGGTGCATGTAGTCAGAGAATGAGCTTAAAGGAATTGCATAATTCCAATTAAGGAATTTCCTAATTAATAGGGGCCTAATTCCTCAAGGAGAAACACAAGTAAATATGAGCTTGGAGGGCTTGAATATTGGCTAAGTGTTGGCTAGAGTTAGCCAATTAGGCAGGTAGAGGGATAGACTATACACTTGCAGGTTGTGCTCAAGCTTGAGTAGCATATGTATTTCATCTCTATTCTATGAAAATTTGGAAACCTGAATCCTATTGCAACAACTAGAAATTAAGCTCCTAATTGTTAATTAAATTAAACAATTTATTTACTCTTTCCTACAACAAATAATGAATAACTCACACTGCAACCTACACAAATAAAACGGTGGAATAATAATGCTAGCACACACACATAAATTTGCATAGTTATTTTTTGACCAATGTCCCCAAAAAAACCCAACTTGGGAAAATTAGTGTAGCAGTGAGGGTTTACTTTGTTATGAAACAGTGAGATATGAGTACATCTATGGATGCCTGTCTGGAAATCCAAAAAACATGAAAATATAAATACTGAACGGAATTACCCTTATCCCATAGGAAATCTATGGCTAGAATTTCCTTGTAAAAAATCGGCCTCCTGGAGCACTGTGTTAGCCTCTGCACTATTCTGCATAGTTGGTTGGATGAATGTCTCTGGACTGGGCTTAGACGAAGTTGTTTTGCCTCTAGAAGCTGAGAAAATCATCTCTCTAGCTCTCAAGGACTCCTTCTCGGCCTTTGGGACTGAAAACAAATTTTTCTCCTCACCAAATCAATCTACCTGACTGAAGCACTTCATAGTCCCTCAACACTGTCTCTCTATGAAAATTCGACTCACTTGCTGCTACCTCCCCAGATCTGGAAATATTTCCTCCGGCTCACTATCCCTACCCCTCAATCAGTACTTCTATCTCACTGGATCTCTCTCCAACAACTTTCTGCTACTACTTAGGAAATCGATCTGCCAAGAAATCAAATTGCTCAAGTGCTTTCTCCAAGCCCCATTGACTTCTTGTTATAATCCTCTGTTGAGGCTTCAACGACCAAGATTAGATCTTAATTGATGGCTAGGATTAACTTGAATTTGATCCATGTGAGTTTCTAGAACATTCACACCTTGAATTAATTAATTATGATCAATTAGTCGTATTCCCTAAGTTTAGACTTAGGAAATATTTAAAAATTGACTAATAATATAATTAAGTCATTTCTAGGTAGAATTTCTAGAAACGATTTCTGGGTTTTGGAAATCTCATGTATTTTAGTCTCTCCATCAATGTTCAAGGCTAGAACACATTTGATACAACAAAAACTAACACTCCCTCTTAGCATGGAATGCGTTCTAGTGCTTTATTGCACATCCTATGACAACACTCTATCTTTGCATCATCTTATGTCACGCTGCTGATGTCTGGCTGCTTCTACCCACCAACTATTGCACAACTATGATATATGCTGCATCTAAGCTACTGCTGACCCTGCTGAACTGCTACTAACATTTAATCGGCACTGCAACCCCCTCTCCATTTGTTGATACTATAACTGCAACTGAAAATAATCCTAAATACTGAATCAACTATGATTAATATAATGCATATGTCACCCGAAGTCTCTGACTATTGCTAGCATCTACACTATCAATAAAGACTCCCACTTTCACTGACTCTCTATTGTGCCAACTGCACTGCTTCTAACTCTACACTACGCTCCCTAGCATCTAACCGCTACTACTCTTTGTAATTGTCAATATATCATATGACTACATCAATTGTCACTGGTCCATCCTGCTACTGAATATTGTGGGCCCCCGTAGCAAGGTACTAATCTAAGAGGTGGATGTCCTCAATGATCCTGCCCAACTGTAGCACTCTAGGGCTACAACACCAAATCTCCCCACCTCACTCCTGGAGCTATGTCAACAAACATGACAACATCTTCCTCTAGCTTGGAGGAAAGCCTATCAATCTCTGTTGATGCTACCTACTGGTCCTACTTCTCCTCCTTTCCCTTCTTCTTAAGAGGACATTGGGTACTGTATTGACCAAGTTCATCACATCTGAAGCACTTGACTTTTGACATGTCCTTCTTCTTTTTTCGCCTTTCTCCCTTTCCTTGACTAGGACCCCTTCGATGCGAGGGCCACATTATCCTCCTCCTTCATCTGCTTCGATCCTGTACTACTTCCACTGATGGAGATGTTTAGAAGAGCTCACCTCAATAACTCCTCTAGTAAGTCGGGCCACATCTTGTCCCATTCTAGTAGCTTGTCTCTACGCAATATGCTTTGGAAAAAGACTTGCCACTCCTCAGAGACACTATTGAGTGCCAACCTCACAAGCTCTGTGGGTTAAGGCACTGCCCCAACAACTGAAAAATGATATGGGACCTCCTAAATCATGGTGAGGAAGGGGTTTATGCCTTCCCCTTTCTGCAACCAGATGAGCCTCAACTTATCCTCTGAGTACATCTTCCGTTGCTCGAAAGTGACCTGGTACAATGTGGTGAGAGTTTCCCACATCTCTTTGGCAGTCCCTTTGCCAACTATGTGTGAAACAATGTGATCCCAAACACCCTCAAGGATCAATCTCTTCACCCATGCCATCTCCTTTCTATACTCCTTGAGGTGATTTTCATTTTGGGGCACAACTACCACTGCATCTATATATGTCTTTAGGTTAAACTCATCTAGAAGGAAGGACATCCTTGCCTTCCAGATGACATAGTTGGAAGAACCATCCAACTTGTCCTAATCTCGAAGCCCAGCAGTGGCCATCTCAACAAATGTTGAAAATATCCTCTTCCCTTTTTCTAAGTTGCTGCTCAACTATTAACACTCCCTTATGGAGTGAGAAACTCTACACACATCGATTGCTAATTTGCAAGGGAAAACAAACTTCTTGAGACTAGAAGTTCCCTGAGGAAAAATTTCCCTCAGTTTTGTGCTTTTATTCCACTCAACGCTAGTTCTGCTCTAGAAAACCATTGTAAAACTAATGTGTTCAGCTAGAGATATGCTCTGCGAAAAATATTGGGCTGATCCCTTTGCCTTTAGAATCCCTTGATATGGAGAGATCAAATTTTTATGCCTCACACTTAGAAAAATCGAATCTGCTTAAGAAATTCGGCCTCTTGTCCAAGGTGGCTGCACTACCTTTGGGGTTTCGATCTGCTTCCCACACTGAACAATGAAACTCCCTCTTCCTTTGATACTAAGTTCTTCGACTGATCATCTGCGCTTTGATACCATGTAAAAATTTGGAAACTCGAATCCTATTGCAACAATTGAAAATTAAGCTCCTAATTGTTAGTTAAATGTAATAATTTATTTACTGTTTCCTACAGAAATTACTGAGTAAATCACATTACAACCTACAAAAATAAAACTGCAAAATAATAAATGCTGGGAGAAATGCTAACACACACACATGTGACTTTACACTATTATTTTTGGAACAATGTCCCGAGAAAAACCCAACTTGAGAAAAATGGTGCAATAGTGAGGGTTTATTTTATTATGGAACAATGAAATCTGAGCAAAATAATAAAGGGAATTATCCTTCTCCCACAGGTAATCTCTGGCTAGACTTTCCCTATCAAAACTCAGCCTCCTGGAGCACTACGTTAGCCTCTGTGCTGCTCTGAGTAGATGGTTGAGTGACTTGCTTTGAGCTGAGCTTAGATGAACTTGTTCTACCTCTAGAAGCTAATAAAATCATCTCTCTAGCCCTTTGGGACTCCTTCCTGGCATCTGGTTCTGCGAACAAATTTTTCTCCTCACCAAATCGATCTATCTGACTGAAGCACTACATAGTCTCCTCAGTGCTGCCCCCCTGGGAAAATTCGACTCACTTGCTACAGCCTCCCCAAGTCTGGAAAATATTTCCTCTAGCTCACTGTCTCTACTCCTCAATCACTGATTCGATCTCATTGTCTCTCTCTCTGAAAACTAACTGCTGCAACTTAGGAAATCGATCTGCCAAGATATCATACTACTCAATTGCTTTCTCCAAGCCCCATCAACTTCTTCTTATAATCCTTTGTTGAGACTTCAACGACCAATATTAGATCTTAATCGATGGCTAGGATTAACTTGAAGTTTATCTGTGTGAGTTTGTAGAACATTCACAACTTGACTTAATTAATTCCGATTAATTAGTCATATTGCCTAAGTTTAGACTTAGGAAATATTTAAAAACTGGCTAATAGTATAATTATGTCATTTCTAGGTGGAATTTCCAGAAACGATTTCTCGGTTTTGGAGATCTCATGTATTTTAGCCTCTCCAAAAAATTTCAAGGCTATAACACATCCAATGCTACAAAAATAACATATTATTTGATTGATGCAATACAAATAGGAAGGGGTTTTGAGCACTTGCTTTCCCCTAAATAAATCTGTGTATGTGTGATAATTCTTCTTGCATGTTTATGATTTATGTTCTCGATCATGAATCAATTCCGCAGAGCATAGAGTAGATTTGAGTCTTGTGTTTTAGTAAATTTATTGAGAAATTTCAAATCTCCATAATACTTTCTACATGGTATCAGAGCAGGATTCACAATAGAGCAGAAATTTCGAATTTGTTATTGAAGGAGGATTGAATTTGCAAGATCAATTTTTCAGAACTAGAAGGATGGATTTCTATGGTCTAAGACTCGAGTATTCCCTTGAGGGAATCTAGAATTATGTTGCTTGGAAGGACTGTATGGAGGCAATGTTGGAAGATAATGGATTAGAGGAATTTGTTAATAATGAAATCTCCAAACCAACATCAGATGATACTTAGAATCTAACAGAATGGAAGAAGTGTGTAGCCAAGGTCAGGAGAATCATATTAGAGGGAGTACGAGATCATATTATCTCAAATTTCCATGGGAAATAGACTTTGTATGGAATGTGGCAAGAACTGATAGATTTGTTCCAGAACAATAGTGACCACAGGAAGCTGCTGCTCAAGGATAAACTTCTAAATATCAAGCTGAAGAAGAATGACACCATTTTGCAGTACCTGAGCAAGTTCACACAATGTCATGATGAACTTGGTAGCATTGGTTTTACTATTGTAGAATATGATATGGTAAGCCTAGCCATTCTAGACCTTCCCAAGAGTTGGCACAACTATTAAGATTCAGTGAATGGGAAGGAGAAACTACCAAATTGGGAATGCTTATTGTCTGATTTGGTACAAGAGGAAATAAGGCAGAATAACATCATGGGACCTCATCTAAATAAGAGGAAGATGACTTTGCATTATTCAACAAAGGGATGAAGTCCAAGGGAAAGAAGTCCCAAGGTGACGCTGATTCCAGCCAAGAGGGAAAGAAGAAAGACTTGCCCAAAATAAAGTGTTTCAATTTTCATGAATTTAGGCACTATGCCACGAAGTGTCCACATAAGAAGGAAAGCAAGAAGGATCCTATATTAGCCGTAACAAGTGAATATTTAGCTTTGCAGTTCGAGCTTGACTTTACTCTCATCACATGTATGGTCAACACCATGATGTGGAGTGTGTGGTACTTGGATTCGCGTTCCTGATTCCACATGATGAGGAATAGAGAAATTTTTAGTGACCTGGAAGAGAAAGATCTCAGGATGAACATTGAGTTTGGAGATGATAGATGGTACAGTTCTACTGGGATTGGTACAATAACCTTTAAGAGGGAGTCAGTATCCCCTCTTCGACTCAAAGATGTTATGTTCATGCCGAGTCTAAAGAAGAATCTCATCTCTGTAGTAGTGTTGGAAGACCATGGTTATGATGTGATATTAATAAAAGGGAAAGAATTCCAGAGACACATTTCCACAAGGCAGGTGAAGTAGATTGATGCTCGAGTCAAGAACTTGTATGCACTTGAGGTAGAAGATGCACACATAACCTTAAGGAGCAAGGCATAGACTAGAGATATGGTGGTTGAGAGGGAGCATGTTAGACCTCTCAGCATGCAGCCTCAGAAAGGCACACATGAAGTTATAGAGCAACCAAAAATGGAGAAGTAGACATGAGGCAGATTGGAGACATCCACTTAAGAAGATACCTCCAGTAGGGGGAAATTTCGAGCTAAGTGGGAAGAGGGAGAACATGCAACCATATATCTAGGTATGAGGCGGGGTGATGTGAAGCCCTCGTGTTACAGATCCATTTGGGCACATCACTCCCATCATCCATATCAGTGTTTTAGGGCCTATAAAACCCTAATTGTAGTTGCTACATGCCCTAAACAAGTCACCTTTTTGAATTCCTCCTTCCCAGACAGTTTCATGGCTTGAAGACATCTTGAAATGACCTCTAGAGGGACCAACGCACGTAGGCCCATGCAAGGGTGCGATGCAAAGTAGTTAAATCCATGCCAGGGTGCTCTGCAGAGCACTTAGGCCCTCTTTGACCTGCACTGGGTGAGTATGAGCAAAATTCACATAGGGTTTGGGGAATATTCTTATCTTCTGGAGCCTTCAAGAAGATTGCCACACTTATCATCTCCTATGAGCTCGAAAATGGATGAGGAATGAGTTAAGATACCTCCTATCCTCTCATCCCTTCCTCCATGGAACTAATTCTAAGTATGGAAGGCCATTCAATACCCTCATTGATGACAAAACCTCCTCCATCTTCCTATAAATTGAGCACTCATCTAAGTGATCAAGGGCTAGACTTTTATGAATTGTAAGGAGATAATGTTAGTTTGATAATTGAGACTATTGTAAGTGTCGTTATGTTATCAGAATGTCATGCTTATGATGTGATGTGGATGGAACCAAAGCTGGAGGAGTGACTTCGAATCAGTCTTCATGGTTGTAATTCTTCCTTCTATTCAATAAATTATTTACACCTTTTTCCATATGCTTATCTTGATATGTGATGCTTATATGTGTGAATGTATTTGATTCAATTTACTTGTAATCAATAGATCTTTTGCTTTGATTGGTTCTTTGTCTTAGGTACTTCTCAAGCATGTTAAGTATGTGAATGAGCGATAGGACCAATACAAAGGAGACAAGAGGAAAGTGAAAGTACAAGTAGGTCCTCTCATTCCCTTTGTCTTATCTATTGTTTATAGAAAAATGTTGAAGTGGTTTAAACTGTTGTTCTAGATATGGCTACTTATCTAGGGAATTAGTATTTATTTGTAGATACAAAATTATTCATAAAAAATTGGCGACTCCACTAGGGAACGATCATCGTTCCAAGTAGCTTATCACATCCTAGTGCACTCTAGTAGACCTTACTTCCTTTCATTGATTGTATTCCAACCTTTTTGAAGTGATTTTTGGTCAAAAATTGTGTTTAGTTGCCTCTTGAAATGGCTTATTGTCACCAGCGCAGGCTTGTGAGGGACACAATACATTGTAGAGCACCCTTGGCTTAGGGATAGTGCTATGAAGTGCACTGTCTCCCATTCAGGGCTACATTGTTCCTCCTTGGGTCAGTTTTCCACCTTTGGATAGGGTTTTTCACCAAATTTCTTCTGTTTGATTGCTTGCTGAATGATCAATGAGTGTCATGTCTCTGAAATCAATATTGTATCTCCTTTTCTAGCCCTAATTTGACTTGATTGATTAATGTTTCTTAAATGATTTCTCTTTCATTATCGATTCACTGTCAAAGTTAGATTATAGTCCATTAATCTTTGTTCGAAGAAAGTGTCGTAAAAGTCTTCTTTTCCTTCGAAACCGAACTGTCGTAAAGTCTTCGTTCTTGTAAAAATATTGATTGATTGTATGTGCATTAGTTTCCTTTTTTGTTCATGGTAACATTAAGGGAATCGAAAAGAAAAACTTGCATCGTGCATTGAAAAAGTTTGTGTGTGCTCATAGGAATAGTTTAGGGAAATTGAATTAGTTTGTGCTCTTTGCTCTTTGATTGAAAGAAATCTGATTGCTCTATCCCTATTAGCTAAGATTTTCATTGTTAAATTGAATGGAAAGAATTCTTATCATATTAGTTGCATTCTAGGAATTGAAAATACATCACGTTGTGAACCTTGAAAGGAAAATTCTTAGGCAATATCAACTTAAAATTAACATCAATTTACCTAATGGGGCATTGTCAGCTAATGCAAAAAATCTAGAGGTTCTAGGCTAGAGACATGTTCTGGCATTGTAAAACATAGAAACTCTCGCTAACTTGTCTACAATACATCCCGAGTGTGATATCTCATTCCATGTACGTGAGTATATCATAGCTCGTCCACGTACCTTCGGGTATATAGGGCAGTGTTACAGTACGTAAAGTATATGGGAATGCTCTCTTTGTGTGATTTTGCATTAGACAATGCTAATACAGATTGGGCCCCCATGTACTTTCATGTATATATGGGAGGACAACACTAGGTTGCTATCCATCCTTAGGTAACCAAGTCGGGTGCCTTGTACACTGTGATACACCGAACACATCATTCGGGGAGATTAGCTGCCTGTACTTCTTGGTTCGCCAGGAGGTATTCTACAGTTCACGGTTGCTTAGTAAACCTTTTTCCTAGCTTACCCCTTTTTGTTTATTTCTTTTTTGTAATAAAATCAATCAAAAATCGTGGAGGAAAATAAACCCTTACCTAGTCGTTCATGGAGAGCAGTGAGTAAACCGCCTTTACCGCCTGAAGCTACACTTATTCGGTCAAAGTGGTCTCGTTTGACAAGATCTAGTACTTCAAAAGTATTTGGTTCTTCATCTGAATTACTAGGAACACCTATACCAGTAAGTACTGCAACCCCAGTTACTCCTATGGTTATTGGTGCATTTGTTACTGAAGTTGAATCTCCACAATTACCTAAGGAAACTAGAACTAGATCTAGTGAAACAGTAACCCAAGTTGTTCAACAAGAAGTTGATTCTCAATCTAAATTTTTTCAACAAGAAATTGCTTTTGAACTTGAATTTATTCGACCAGAACTGGATTCTGAATCCATCACTGTTCAATCATAAGTTGCTTTTGAACCAAAAATTGTTCACGAAGCCTTGTTCTTTTACTAGAACATTTGGATCTTGAGGTGGAACAATAAGAAGTTGCTACCTTACCAGAAGAAGATCGACTGGTAGATCCATAGATATCCGTAACTATCAAGACCTCTCTTTACCTCAACAACAACCATAAATCTATTACGGACTAGATGGTGAAATTCTTCCACCTGGTTTGATTTCAATATAAGAGGAACTTGAGGTAGAATCACCCAAAACTCCATTCCATTTTAGAACTGGACTTTATTTGTATCCTCATACTCCTCATTTCACTGCTCCTTTTGATCTTGATTACTTTCAGACACCTGTTGATTCGTTAGGAAGCTTATTTGGAAATTTTACTATGGCATAGTCAACATCCTAGACCGTACCATTTGTTACGGCTATGGCAGAATCTTCTGTCGCAACCTCTTCGATGTTTACTATGACACCTGAGTCACACTTGTATGGTGTTCCGCCCATCCCATCGGGTTAACAATATTTATCGGGAACCCACTCAGGTGTTGCTTCTAGTCGTTGGACTTCACCAATGTCCTTTACTAGAATTTTATTTGGTTCCTCATTTACAGGTATTGAACAGCTAGACCCATCAAGTTCACATCAAGCTGGTTCATCTGGTTATCGTCCTATGTATCTACTTCACACTGGACTACCCCCATATGGAGAACAATATGCATATTCTCCTTATCCTCCATATTCTAGGGGGAAACCATATGTCGGTATGTCGTCGTCTTTAGGTCAACCTGGAATGACTGTCTGTCAGTGGCAACCAACCATGCTCGTTCAACCTAGGCTTGTGTATCCATCAAAACCTATGCAATCTGTCTCATCCATACCTACAACACTTGTTGTTACAACTGTGCCACAATCACAAGCCAAAATTGTTGTATCGTAACCTGTGCAAGCTGGCCCTTCAACCTCAGACTCCCAAGTTTCAGGTATACAGATCCAGCCTTCTCAGGCAGTTTTATAACAACCACTTGTGTCTGGAGTCCAAAAACTTCAAGCTAGTTTACCATTTACTAGAATGACTCAGAGTTACACTGGTTTAGTGTATTCACAACTTGGTCAACCTTACATTGGTGGGCAACAACAACTGTTAAATCAACAACCATTGTACCAACAACAACAACAGTTGCTTCAACAACCTTGGCAGCCCCAATATCAACATCAACAATTCCAACAATACCAACCTAAACATGGACTTGGACAACAAGCTCATGTTGGGTCTGGTTAGCAACAAGTTTATCAAGGCCCTGGTCAACAAGCCTATGCTGGGTTTGGACAACAACAAATTTACCTTGGTGCACAACAACAACAACCTTACACCGGATTTTCTCAACAAACTTACCCATGTCAAAGTTACTAGCAACAGATGCCTTATGCTAGTATGCAAAGGTCCATTGCCCAGGCAATTCCATCTTACCCTGTATATTTCAACCTGAACTCAATAGACAATTGCCTTTCGTTGTGACACTTGAGTTACCAAATCTAAATCGGCTCATTAATGACCCAATTCTTTATGCACCTTGGTCACCGGTGAATCCTCGTAAGTGACCTTCCGATATTCCAAAATTCAATGGAAATCCTGGAGAAGACCCATCCAACCATGTCATGACTTTTCATTTATGGTGTTCATCAAAATCCTTGAATGATGATTCGGGCAGATTTCGTCTTTTCCAGAGAATTCTTACTGGTCTGGCTATAGAGTGGTACATCAGGTTACCACAAGCTTCTTTCAATAACTTCACTACCTTAGCTACCATATTTTTAACCCAATTCCAATTACTCATATGCTATGAGACTGGAGCACAACTATTAACCAACTTTAAACAGACTACCGCTACTCATATATCTGATCATATTCATGAGTGGCGACGTTGTTGTTGAATGGTTAATTTTTTTTTTACTGATCAACTTCTGGCTGAGTGGTTTATAAAATCCTTACTGCCATCTATCATCGAGGATGTGGTGAAAGGTGGAGTTGTCACAGAAGAGCAAGTAATTCCTGGTGCCCAATATTTGGACTTGATTTATACATAGTCTGGCATGATCTATGACAAGATCCTGAATGCACCTTACCAGATTTCGCTATTCCTACTCCACCATCAAGTAAGGACTCTCATGCTGACGATGGTGTGATTGGTTCTTCAAGCACACAAATAACAGGTAGATCATCTGGTTAAACACTTTCCATTACCAATCAAACTAGAAATGCACCTGATAACACTCTTAGTTTTGAAATAAATGCCATGTCATCTGGCAAGGGCAAGAATGAAAAACAACCAGGAGGTAAGAAAAAGGGGAAAAACAAGAAGAAAAAAAATAAATCCCCTCAAGAGAAATCATCTGATTCCTCTTATTCAGCTATGAAACCTCATTACCCGTGTTTGATCTGTAACGATGAGAACTTTACGTGATATTGTCCACATCGCTCCAAAGTCTCAAAGCTTCTGAAGACTTCTAATACATCTGTGGCATTGAATGATCCTTTTCCAAATCCAGAGACAAATATGGTTGCTACAAACCAAGCTTCCACTTCCCAAGTACTTATGCTATCCGCCTTTAAGCAAAAAGATGATGTTTTGGTGTCAACATGAAGTAAAGATTATGGAAATCAACCGTTGCCATCGAATAACCAAGCTGATCGACCTAACCCTTTGACTACAACTTCGAATGATCTTATTCCACTACCTATTGCACCAGAGTTAACAATAAAACCGCCTAAGGGAGTTGTACACAAATCAAAATTTAACCATCGAGCTTGAGCTGCACATAATTATAATATAGTAGAATATTTGGCTCAGTCACCTTCTGCTATGTCTACACTTGAGCTACTTCAGAACTGTCCCTCCCAAAAGCAAGCTTTGTTGTCAATAATTGGTGGAATCGATCCAACTGATTCCAATCTTGTGGTTTTCAACCATGCAGGTTATATGCCACAATTACCAGCACAATTAGCATTTTTGATTCAAGTAAACGCTATCAATAAACTTGTTCACCGAACTATTATTGACGAGGGGGCATCTACTTGTATTATGTCAATGAGCTACTGGAAAACACTTGGTTCACCGCCTTTTTCACGTTCACCAACAACATTAAAAGCTTTTGATGGTCACACATATACGCCTTGTGGAATATTGAGTAACCTGCAAATTGAACTAGGAGGCAAAACAATAACAGTTGAAGTTGAGGTAGTTGACGGACCCCTTGTGTCATGCGGAAAGAGTTATTTTTGCGAACAAACCTAACCTCCCTAGGAGTCTAAGACTCTCTAGTGACAAACAAACCAAACAAGAGCAATCCTTCTCTAAACATACATTATTCTATGAGAAACCAAGTGTTTTCCGATCTTACCTTAGGTCCAACGCTTTTTGTAGCAGTCCAGCCTTGCTGATCCAGATGAGCTCCTCCTTCACTTTAAGACCTGCATACACTAACAAAGCAAACGATTACATAACACCTGAATATTTCATAAAACAAAGCATATTCATCACATAGACCAAGGAGTACATGAAATAAAT
>APFE030890471.1:35568-57303 GCA_000404065.3 Pinus taeda | reverse complement strand
TCCTGCGGCACCTCCTGCGGCGTCTCCTGCGGCGTCTCCTGCGGTGCCTCCTGTGGCATCTCCTGTGGCACCTCCTGTGGCGTCTCCTGTGGCGTCTCCTGTGGTGCCTCCTGTGGCGCCTCCTGTGGCGTCTCCTGTGGCGTCTCCTGTGGCGCCTCCTATGGCATCTCCTGTGGCACCTCCTGTGGCGTCTCCTGTGGTGTCTCCTATGGCGCCTCCTGTGGCATCTCCTGCGGTGCCTCCTGTGGCGTCTCCTGCGGCGCCTACTGCGGTGTCTCCTGCGGCATCTCCTGTGGCGTCTCCTGCGGCGTCTCCTGTGGCGCCTCATGTGGCGTCTCCTGTGGCGTCTCCAGTGGCGTCTCCTGTGTCGCCTCCTGTGGCGTCTCCTGTGGCGCCTCCTGCGGCATCTCCTATGGCGTCTCCTGCGGCGTCTACTACGACGTCTCCTGCTGCAGCGCCTCCTGCGGCGTCTCCTGCGGCGTCTCCTGCAGCGCCTCCGCACTTCCGCAGCTGCAGCGCTCAAGAGATCACCCTTCACAGATTCGCTTTCCACTTCACTTTCATATAGATCGAGCTTTTGAAACAATAACCCAATATTTCAGATCTTAAGATATTCAACCCAAAAGCATATCCAAGCCAAATGATCTCCTTTGCTTTATATAGGCAAGCTCTTCCTCAAATCATGGACCAATACCACGGGCCAAAACCATAACAAACCAATACCATCAACTCAATACTAGGGATCAACACGTCTGTTGAGATGCCATGGTCCAAAAACCATAGGTTTAAATTCCAAGGACTAACTACCATGGACCAAAGGTAAGTTTTCCCACATGAAATAAACTTTTCTCTGCATAAAATTCTGTGAACTTTTCTCCACATGAAATAAACTTTTATAAACTTTTCTCTGCATAAAATTCCGTGAACTTTTCTCCTGTGTACTTCTTAATTCTCATCATATTGAGAGCCATGCCATGGGTGTTGCCATCAAGTACAAAATCTGTAACATATAACCATACCAGAAACATAATGCCAACAAAAACATGTCCGAAAATCATGCACAAAACCATAGGTAGGTCCACCCATCCTAACATAGGGTCTAAGACCAAAAATTTTCAGGGTGCTACCCCGGACCCCATAAAGTGGGGTTACGGGTGCACCTCAAACCCCCTATGAACCCCCCCCACTACACAATCGGTGCAACAAAAGGGGGCTCTGCCCCACCTCTAACCCCCCATTTAACTATGTGGGCTAGTCGTGGAAAGAATATAATACAACCCAACATGAATTAATCCTAAATTCAATGATGGATTGGCATGAGGGACATGTCCACTTCCAAATTGAAAACCTTGTAAAGGTACTGAACCAGTAGCCATCGAAGTCATAAATGTAGAAGTAATGGAGGGTACAGTTGAAGCAACTGAGGGAATCTGACTAGATGGAATTTTGAAAGCTCCAGTGAAAGGAGAAGAAGGTTGGGTGCCCCCATTCAAAAATGGGATGGATGTAGAGCCAATATCTACTGTAATAGGTGTAATAGTAGATATAGAAATAATACCTCCTCCTACAACTGAAGAAAGAGTATGTACGACCTTATTGGTAGCGCCACTAAGATCGACCATTGAGAAGAAACAAGGAGAGCAAATAGGGATGACATGATCTAGGGATTGGTAGGGCCATTAGGAATGATAAAGACCATTAAAACCATATGCGGAACCTTGGGCAGTGGGAGAGGAAAGAAACCTAAAAAGGAGGAACCCTTAAGAAGGCTGATACCAACATAGACATAGGTGTCAGGTATTACACCCCACTAAGGGCACAATGCCTCTTGGTAAATGGGAGTAATCTGGGGTACAGAAGGATAGATGATCCACTATGACTATTTTCCCATCCAAAGGGAAGAGAATGAGTCGGAAGATGAAAGAAACAATGGTAGTCTTGGTGTAAGTCTAACTACGACCCAAAAGTAGATTATAGTCGAGATAATGATCTGCTACTTCAATATACACTGTTACAATTTTCCCACTCAGGGTGATGGAGTAGCTAGCAAGGTATCATTTCAGGATGAAAGTGTGGCCATCGAATGATTTGAGGGAATCCAACAGTAGTGTAAAAGTAGGAGAACTGAGGACAAGCCAAAATGAGTGGAGATTATGCAGATCAAAGCAACTTTGTCAATGACAGTTCGATGGATAGCTCTGCCTTTCGACATAACTTGCACCTGAAATGAAATTTGATGGGAAAGGCGAGTTTTTCCATGTCAAAAATTGCTATTGTGGGATCCTGAGGGTCAATTCCACCAATATTTTAAAGCAAATATTTCCTTTGTGTTGGACAGGTTTGTAATAGTTTGAGGGAAGACATCGTAGATGGTGCTTGCGCCAAATCTTCTACAATACTATAGTTTTGGGCAGCGCACGTAGAGGTATTATGTCTCATATGATGAATGGTTCCTTTGGGGGGATGGAAAACAAGATCAATGAAAATATTTTTGTTACGAATATTGTTAGGCAATGGTGAATTCGAATTCGAGGTAGTTTTCAGAGTGTTAGTGACTGGAAACATCCTTGGGAATGGAGGGAAGAAGTGACTTGCAGAACCAATCTGCTAACAAGTGATCCAGAATGGGGGTTTAACAAGCCTCCACCTATGTCTCCATTCATGGATATGATCAGAGATGTCTGTAGAGGTGTCTTGGTGTAGAGTAGTGAGGACTTCTATTTCGGTTTCATAGAGGATTAGAAGCTTGAAGTGCTTTAAGAATTCCATTGTCGGGGAACCAAATATATTGACTGACGCACATGGCAACCCAATGTACCACTTGGTAGCATTTCCAAAAAGGGTGTGGGTGAAGTGTTTGAGTTGAATAATTTCATTAAGAATGTATTTTGATAGAAACTATGAATGGGAGGTGGTGACATGTGTAGCCATATCATCCCTTGTTTCCCTTCGAATTTAGGAATATTTGTGGGTATCTTGTGTAGGGTTGGAGGCCAATGCAAGTTGTGATTGATGGGATCATTAGTAAAATTATATAGATCAAGGATATCAAGTGTTTCAAGAAAATGAAAAGGGGTATGTGCCCCCGAATCTAACTAAGGTGGTGAAGGTGTTAGAAAATTATATATTACAGAGCAATGGAACACATAGAATATTGCATAAATATAAACACAATAAAGCGCATAAAACCAGAGACACAGATATACGTGGTTCACCCAGTTTGGGCTATGTCCACCCTGAACAGCTAGTCCTTCCTTTCTATTATCCAGTGAAATGAAGAGACACAACCTACAACAGATCCACTACAATATCCTTTGTTTTCTCTCACAGTCTCACCTCTCTGTTTCTCACTCAGAGAATACACATCTATATCATAGCCTCAATAAAATGCCCTCATACAAAGAGAGGGGTTTCCTTCTAGGGCAAAAAACCCTAAGTTAAACATAAGTTCTACCCTCAGATCATTTGCCTAATGAATGACCCAGATTGACTAGAAATTACTATACTTTTACAAGGCAATTTTACATTTGTTTTCAGCTTCGGGGTCGCTGCCCCCGAAACCCTCAATGGGGGACTGCTGGCCCCTAGATCCCCCAGTCGAGGAGGATCAGCTCCCTTGAACCCCCATGGGGGGGGGGGGAGGGGCCAAGGCCCCCCTCCCCCCCCTCGCTTGGAGGGATGTACAAACTTCCAGGGGTATACATTCGGCTGAAACAAAGACCTCTAAATAATCATGCTCCACACACAACAATCTCCCACTTGGAGAATGATTGTAGCAACTCCATCGTTGCTTCATTTTCTGGACAATGACTCCTCTTTGGACCTGGCTGTTTCTCATCTTCATTATCATCCTTGAAGACCAATTGGAACTAAGCATATTCTCAGTTTCTCCCTGGTTACAATTTTTGTTGGCATATCTGCAGGATTCTGGCTAGTGTGTATCTTTTTCCTCTTCAACTCTCCATCTTCCAACACTGATCGTATGAAATGGTACTTGAGCTATATGTGTTTAGTCCTGGAATGAAATTCTAAGTTCTTTGTAAGATGATTGGCACTTTGGCTATCACTGTATAACGTGCCCATATCATGCTCCTTACCCAATTCACCCATAAACCTTTGTAACCAAATCATTTCTTTACTACCCTCTGTAGCAGCAACATACTCTACTTCTGTTGTTGAAAGTGCAACAACACTTTGGGTTTTTAAAACCCAACTGACAGTTGTTCCACCTATAGTAAATACATATCCTGTAGTGCTCCTCGTATTATCTTTGTGACCTGCCATATCTGCATCAACATATCCCTGTAGAGAAATGTTTGAGCCACCAAAACATAATGCTTGATTTGTGTTACCTTTCAAATATTTGAGAACCGATTTCACTGCCATACAATGTTCCTTTCCTGGATTGTTCATGTACCTGCTTACAACTCCCACTGCATGTGCAATATCAGGCCTTGTGCAGACCATTGCATACATTAAGCTTCCAACTGCTGATGCGTATGGAACTTTAGACATATAATCCATGTCTTCTTGGGTCTTTGGGCACATTTCCTTACTAGTTTTGAAATGGCTAGCAAAAGGTGTACTAACTAGTTTTGCATTGTGCATATTAAATATTTTCAACACCTTTTGTATGTACTCATTCTGAGACAATGTTAATTTGCAATTTTTCCTGTCTCTAGTGATTCTCATACCAAGGATTTGTTTTGCAACTCCCAAATCCTTCATTGAAATCCTTCATTGCAAATGAATTTGCCAATTTTCTTTTGAGAACACCACCATCCAAGGAACTTGAAGGCCATCTGTTTATTAGATAAACAACAGTATCTACAACATCTTCCCAAAATTGTAAAGGAAATCTTGCATGTAATCACATGCACCTTGCATGCTCCATGATTTTTCTGTTCATCCTTTCTGACACACCATTTTATTGTGGTGTTCTTGGAACTGTCTTCTCTCTGCGAATTCCATGCTCTGAACAATACCTATCAAACTCTTTGCTGCAATATTCACCTCCATTGTTGGATCTGAGACACTTCAATTTATTTCCTGTCTCAATCTCAACCAAAGCTTTCCATTTCTGGAAAGTATCAAATACATCATATTTATTCTTAATACAATAAATCCAATTTTTCCTAGTTGCATCATCAATAAAAGTAACATAATAACAAGAGCCGCCGAGAGACGATGCCTAAGCAGTTCCCCATACATCTATATGCACAAGCTCTAATTTTTCGCTCTTCTTTTCTTTCCCAACTTTGAGAAATATGACTCTCTTCTGTTTTCCATATATGCAATTCTCACAGAAGTCCAAATCAACATTCTTCAAACCCAGCAACAAATTCCTTCAGTGAATAATCTTCATCCCCTTTTCACTCATGTGTCTGAGCCTATGATGCCATAATGTTGCGTCTGCTCCTGTGGAAGTTAAAGCATTAACAGAGTTAGAAATACCATTTCATAAATACAATTTACCCAACCTTTTCGCCTTTTGCTATTACCAGGTCTTCTTTGGTGACCTTCAAGGCTTTATTTGTGAAATTTGTCACACAACATTCACTGCCTAACTGCCCTGTTGAAATTAGATTTTTCTTTAGATCTAGAACATACCTTACCTCCTTTAGTAGCCATTGGTTTCCATTCTGTTGTTTTACAAGAACCTTACCCATTCCAACAATTTTACAGGGTTTATCATCACCCAAACGGACTTGTCCAAAATCTCCTTGAACATAGTCATGAAAATATTTCTTATCAGGTGTGGCATGGAATGAGGCCCCTGAATCTACCACCCAGGAATCAGTAATATTTTCAAAAGAAAGAATCAAAGCATCTTGTAACACCTCACCTGTCACATTTGATTCATGATTGTTTTCTTGCTGTGCAGCTCCTTCTTTTCCCTTTCGAGATATACAGTCTTTCTTTAGGTGTCCTTTATTTCCACATTCCAGCACACTATCCCCGATCTGGACTTGGATCTGCCTTTCCTTGATTTACTGCGATATCTTGAACTCTTTCCTCTTTCCATTTTTCTTCCCTTAGACTCTTCACTCAAAGAATTACCCGATGTCTCATCGAAGCTTTTCCATCGCATTTCCTCGCTAAGGATATCATTGACAACATCATCAAACTTTAAAGTACTAGATCCAGACACAGAGTTACTAATGGCCATTACTAAACCATTCCAAATTTCTGGCAATGAGCACAAGAATAACAAAGCTCTAACTTCATCGTCAAAGTTTACCCCTACAGAACATAACTGACTTGTAACAGTATTAAAATCATTTAAATGGTCTGCAATGGATCCACCTTTCGACATCTTCATATTAGATAATCGTTTCATAAGAAGTACCTTGTTTGAAGCCGAGGGTTTTTCATATAGTTTCTCCAACGCCTTAATCAAACCATCTATCATTTTTTCCTTCGAAATGTTGAAGGTGACCGATGTTGCGAGGCACAACCGTATAGTTCCGAGTGACTTTCTATTGAGAAGGTCCCATTCTTCATCTGGCATACCCATCGACATCTTTGTTTTTTCGCCCAATGGTAGGTACAGATCTTTCTGATACATATAATATTCCATCTGCATCTTCCACAACAAGAAGTTTTGGTCGTTAAATTTCTCGACCCTAAACTCACCATCTTCTGCCATTACTCCCACTTGTATGAGGAACCCTTCTTTCCTGCGATTTTATCAGCCAAATAGACCTTCGACTCTGATAACAGTTGTTAGAAAATTATATATTACAGAGCAATGGAACACATAGAATATTGCAGAAATATAAACACAATAAAACGCATAAAACCAAAGAGACACAGATATACGTGGTTCACCTAGTTTGGGCTACGTCCACCCCGAATAGCCAATCCTTTCTTTCTATTATCTAGTAAAATGAAGAGACACAACCTATAGTAGATCCACTGTAATATCCTCTGTTTTCTCTCATAGTCTCACCTCTCTGTTTCTTGCTCGGAGAATACACATCTATATCACAGCCTCAATACAATGCCCTCATACAAAGAGAGGGGTTGCCTTCTAGGGAAAAGAACCCTAAACTAAACATAAGTACTAGAAATTAATACACTTTTACAAGGAAATTTTACATCTGTTTTTAGCTTCGGGGGCACTGCCCCTGAAACCCCCACCGGGGGACCACTGGCCCTCGGACCCCCCAGCCAGGGGGGATCGGCTCCCCCAAACCCCTACAGGGGGGACAAGTCCCCCCAGCACCCCCCCGCGTGGAGGGGTGTACAAACTTCCTGGGGTATACATCCAGCTGAAACAAAGACCTCTAAATAATCATGCTCCACACACAACAACAAGATGAGTTGAAGGACCAAGAGGTCCACCCATCAAGTTGTTTCCAACAACATACATGGGATTCATCAGATCATAACTTCCTGGTTGTAAAATCATATAAGGTGGTGGTCCATATGGGATATTAGGTTGGGTGAAAAAAAATAGTTTCTCCCTAGATAGAAAGTGCCCCCATGACTCAATTGTGGTTGAGGAGGGGGTTCCCAAATGGATGTACTAGTACCAGGTTGAGGGATATTGTTGGCCACATAATTTGTAGTAGGCACGTGACAAACACTAGAATAGTGTCGACCTGGAGGAGGTAGGGTGATAAACAAAGATCTAGGTTTTCCTATAGGTGGAAGGGGCACATAAATGCCCCCAATGAATATATGCATGTTGGGAACATCCCCCCCAGGCTTCTAAACCTCAGGGTTAGAACTTAGCAATCGGTTTCAACCAAAATTGTTGCTAAAGGTAGCTATGCTAACAATGCTACTAGGAGAGATAATTCGTGGTCTAGGAGATGATACGAAAGGGGCGGAGAGCTAGATGTGTTGGATTCCACTCATAACTACTATAACAAGGTTGCTTGGAGTAGGCATATTCTGATAGCAAGGTGATAGATTAGCTGTGTAGTACTAGCCATAGGCAGGGGAAGTGATGGTGGAGTAAAATTGTGCAAAAAGGACCACAACTTATTAGTCACCACAATAATATTGGATGTGGGAATTGATGAAGACATGATAGGCACACGTGCTACTTGAACCAATGCTGGACCCAAAGGATCGGTGATAGGAGGTACAATTCCTTCGTGGAAAAATTCCTGAGGTAGTAAGGTTTCTTGGGAAGTGTTTTGTGATTTACTATTGGACACTAGAGACTAGTTTCCCAAAGAGGGAGAATCTGACTCACCAGGGCTCGACAAGACCTCTATTGTCAGTGGAGGAAGACCACGTTATCATCTAGATAGACAACAAAGGCCAGATGTACCACTGGTGACAAATATATTTTATCAAAAATAAATAAACTTAAAGTTATATTTGTTATAGTTTCAGTGTCAACAATCCAACGCCTAAAAATCAAAAAATACTTTAAAGGCAATCAACAAGCAGCCCGGGAACAAAACTCTTTCTGATAAGCACCACTAGTTGGAGATCAAACCCAGTATCATAGTGGCTAAAAGAGATATCCGATGAAATGTACAGTTATGATTACTCCTAAGATTTAGCTGAACCTCAGTAAGAAGGGGCCAAGAAATCTTGTGAATATGAGCACCCTCCCAAAAAACCAAAGACAGAGTAGGTTCATCTCTTTAGGTACCGAGGCAGCCCACTCCAGTCACCTTACATTCATCCCTAAAAATTCTAGACACTAAGGTCACAGTCGTGGACAATACGCTATGTGGGTAGGAAACATGAATCCCCAACTCAGTTCGAATATCCTTGAGGGGATCCGTAGTACACCTAATATTCACTAAAAATGTAATCAAAGGCAGTTTGTTGTCTTGCGCTTAACTCCTTTTTTAGGGGAGCAGCCCCAAATGATATGAGTGCAACAATATTTTACTCTCATTAATGACATTAGTGTTAGTTTCATGATCTTGGGTAGCTTACTCACCACTACCTAGCCAAAGGCCCTAGCTTAAACTAATATGTGTGTAAAATTACAAGAACACTCAAAGATTCATCTCTCTCCTGAGAAATTACAATATTTAGAATGACAACATGATCCTTACTGAGATTGACTGCTGTGGCATTTAACAGATATATATCCTTGCATAGCAAGAGAAATCTGTAGGCTACCTGGCACACAAAGCAGACTTAGTCTAAAGATTGACACAGACACAAAACATCTTAAAATGATTTGGCCACTTTAGGTTCTTACCAGTGCTGAGCACACTGGTACGCAGGCTCCCAAATCTCCTAAAGACTTGAGTTCTTCTCGTGATGCAAGCAGGTCAGACTGAATGTCTGCGAGTAGCGCAGGAGAGGTTCTCGACACAATGATTTCCTAAAACATTCTAAGACTCGATCCTAATGCCTTCGTCTGGGCATTCCCCTTCTTTATATAACCAATTCTTGGAGAAAATCTTCATTCATGAAATCCCTGACTTCAAAAGTAAGATTCCTTCATATTGATTATCTATGCAAGGAAATTGTCCAAATAAAGAAGGATTTGATAGTCCTGTGCAAGGGTATCAAAATCCTTACAATTATTATGTGACATAAAGAAAGTAAAATGTCAGGAATCATTTCTTTTGGGTAACCTTGGAAGGACATCTACGCAAAGATTCTCTGACATATCTAATACTATGTGCTGGTGTGTACAAAATGGAGATTCTTTTACGAAGAACCCATGAAAGAAATGTCTAACACCATTGTCGGTTAGAAAGACTTTACAGTACAAATAATGACACCTATGGGTGTGTATAGTAGCTATGTTGGAAATGATCGATTACTTGTGGAAAAGAATTGAACCGTAACCTCTTTTTTAGATTCCCAAATCTGATCTTCATGATTTTTTGGTGGTTGAAGAAAATTAATTTCTTCAAAAGGATTATTGTCTAGATCTGATTGATGATGAAAATCATTGTATTCCATTCTGGTACCATCAGTGCTGGAGGCAAGCTTCTCACACAAATCCTCTGGCTTACGAACCATTGAGTATGACCACATCTCCTTAATGCATTTAGGAAAGTGAGATCTTCTATTTCCATGACATATTTAAGACTTTTATAAAGAACTCTGGTATGGAGTGAGTCGGGTACTGAAAAACCATCAATCTTCAAACGTGTAAGCTGATAGGGCATGGTAAGGATAACACTGCGACCATAGATTTTCCACTAGTCTATAAACCAATATGGGAAAGGATCTTCACGATTCATTCTTTCTGTTGGCCAATCTTCATAGCTAAAATCAAATTGGAGATGATAGAAAAAAATTGGAGGAGATATTTTCTAAATTCATCATCTGGAAGAAAGCATACCTTTGTTTCTCTGGATCAAAATCAGCCCTTCTAAGAGGATTGTTGAATTGTTTAATTGTGAGTCTGCAATTTCCAATCCTGTTATCATCTTCATAATAAATTTCATAAGCGATGTTTCTGATATGAGCCAAATAATCAAGTTCTTGAATGGCCAAATCATTTTCAACTTCTTGATCATCCCAAGTCTAGATATTGGGAATACCTTCTCTCCACCTTATCTCCTTTACTGGGTACCATTCATCATCATGATCAAACATCATGGTATGACTGATATTGGGATACCTGACCCATCCATAAGGGGTTTCAATTTCAACACAATATTCTACTCTTCTTATGAAATTGCAAGTTAAAGAATGAATTGAATTATTTTCTAAGAATTCCCTGGATAGCATATCAGCAAAAGAATTCTTATGGCCAGGGATGAATTCAATTTCAAAATTATATTGACTAAGTGTCATCATCCATCTTACCATTGCAGCATCTTCAAAATCACGTTTTTGAATGGCGAATTTTAATGCCTGACAATCAGTCTTTACCAAAAAAAATTTATAAATAACAAAATCTTTGCATTTTTCAATTCCTAGATAGACTACTCTGAGTTCTTTCTTAAGGCTTGCCCAATTTGTCTAAGTTGTAGACCATAATCCAAAGGCATATTAGCAGATTTCTAGAGTTTCTTTCTTTTTCTCTGGATTTTCTTGGCAAAGAACAGCTCCCCATCCAATATTACTTGCATCTGTCATGCTTACATTTTTCCATTTTGCTTGTATAGGACTTAGAGGCTGGATTCTACGGATCCTTTCTTTGATTCTTTGAACAGCTTTAGTGCATTCTTCCTTCTATGGGATCGGTTCTTTTTGTAACCTCTGGTTCAAAAGTTTTCTTTCTTGGGCACAGTTCTAAAGAAATTTAGATACATAATTAAGGCTTCTTAGAAACCTCTGCAGTTGTGTCTTATCTAAAATTTCATCAGGAAAATTATCAATAAAATCCAGACTCCTCTGGACTACTTGGTAGGAGCCAAACTATATATTGTATCCCAGAAAGTCTATCATTGTCTTAAATAATTTCATCTTTGATTAAGAAAAAAACTATTCCTTTTTCTTTCACTCTCTGGAGAAACATCTTCAAAAGCTTAATATGAGTAGGAATATCTTCTTAATGAATTAAAATATCATCAATATACTTTTTAAGAAAATCTTCCATACCTTCAAAGGTTTCATCCATGATGCGCTGAAAGTCTGAAGGGGCATTTATCAATCCGAAAGGCATTATGTTCCATTCAAAATGGCCTTCTGGTACTAAAAAAGCAGTCTTCCATTTGTCTAATTCTTTGATCCCTACCTGCCAAAATCCTGATTTTAAGTCAAATTTAGAAAAAATCTTTGATTTAGAGATCTGTGCCAAGATGGTGGATGGTTTTGGAAGAGGGTAGGCATCATAATCAAGTAAATTATTTAGAGGTTTATAATTTACTACTAGCCTGGGATTTCCTCTGGAAACTTCAGCATGCTTGTTAAAATAGAATGCAAAGCAAGATATTGGACTCTTACTTTTTCTAATCAAACCTTTCTGTAAGAGTTCTCTGATATCTTTCTTGCAGAGAGTTAACTGCTCCTGATTCATTGGAATGGCCTTTGATCTTCTGAGTTTTCCATTAAAATCATTTTTTAATGGTAGCTCAACTTCATGCTTATGTACATGCCAGAAGGCATTAGGATCTTCTGAGCAACATTCCAGAAACTTATTTCGGAGATTCATTATTTCTTTATCAAACTTTCCCTGTTCCATATTTTCATCTATCCTTAGGATTTCTTTCTTCTTTTCCATCTTTGCCAACAATATATCTAATATTTCAATTCGTCTTATCCTATTAGGTGAGCTTGAATTTATGAAAGGGAAAAATAATTCCTTACCTTCCAATTCCAGAAAATACCCAAACCTCTTTGTTTGCTAGTCAAACTTTGCTCCATGCTTCTGGAAATTTTGAAAGAAAGGTATTCCCAAATACATTGCGCAATCCATACCTGTGACAATTGGACAAACAACTTTGATTCCAATGGATTTTGTAAGAAAGATATCCACTGATACTTCTGAAGTGGTCTTGATATCTCCACTGGCTGTCGTGACTTTTGGACAACTTGTAGGTGTCAAAAGATGAGATTCTACAACTGAATTATTTACAATATTAAGCCTGTAACCGGTATCCATGAGAACTTTCCAGTATTCAAATATAGCATGCATTTTGACTTTAAGCTTAATATAATACATCACATCTCCAGTGATTTGATTGCATCCTAGACCAGTCCGATCTGTTTCTTCTTCAAGATCATGCTCATGAATTTCTACTCCTTTAAACAGTTTCTGATGATAAGTATAATTCTGTGTCTGGGTTGAGAAAATAGGTTGCTTTGAATTGGATCCTTGTTCATTCATTCCTCTGAGTTGATAGTCCTGATGACTTTCAATACAAAGCCTTCGGTTCTCCTTCACTGTCTTTCTCAATTTCTTTATTGCTTTATGGATGCTAGGCAAGGTTTGTGGTAGATCTTCACCAAAGTCTTCTTGCCTGAATTTCCTTGTTAAAGCTTCTACTGAGAAAAGAGAAGCTGGTGGCACATATCCTCTATTAGGATTATTTTTCTTTACTGGTTTTGAACTTAAGTGATTTACCAGCAATTCATTAGACATTTCTTTCAACTGGGGATCTGTGGCTGCCATCATTTGTGCGAACAAATTCCTAGTTTGTTCTTCTATCTTAGGTTGTTTAAACATATTAAGAGAATGACACTGGCAGACATCTGGATCGCTAGAATCACAATTGTCTTTGAAACATTCTACACTGTGGGGATCATTACAATATTCATCCTCATAATCAGAAGTGTTAGAGTCAGAATTAAATTTATTTACATAATCTGATTCTTCTTCACTAGTGATTTCTTCACAACCTTAAGGAAAATTCAAATAATTTACCTTTCCAGAATTATTTCTGTAGAAGATTTTGTTTTTACCTTTCTCTGGTTTATTTTTTTGTAAGTCTGGACAATTTGGAGAGATATGTCCTTTCTTATTGCAATGATAGCATTTGACTTCTTTCTTTCTGGAGTATAGTTGTGTCTTTTTGTAGTCCTTTGGTTTTTTCTGATGGATGACTCTTTTGCCAGAAAAATTCTTTGAAGAGTGCTTCTTTTTCCGGTAAGAACTTTGTTCTCTCCCCCCTGAATTTTTAGGGGCAGAAAGATGCCATTGTTTTGCATAATTGTTGATAGCCATGTGGCTTTCTTGGATTTGTGGCTGCTCTTGCAATCTTTATTTATGAGCAGAGTTCAACAATTATTGCCTTAACTGCTTGCCTTATCACTCCAAATTTGTAGTCACCAATCTTTCCAGGTAATTTGGTGACTATGGCTTGTGAAACCCATAATGGTAAAGAGGAGATGAATATTTCTTCCCATTTTGGTTCTAGGATGAGTTCAGGGGATAAAGTATGCAACCTGTGTAGGAACTCATTAAAATATTCATCAAAATGTTGCATATTATGGAGATTCATAGCAACCAAAGTGATAGCAGTTACATCATTGTTCCTGGATTTGAGACCTCTGTGGTACAATATTTTTGATTCAGACATCGGAGATTCCACAGTAATAAGATTTTTCTACCAACGTTTCGAATCCCAACTGGGATCCATCATCAGGGATTCAAGTTGCCCTGATGATGGATCCCAGTTGGGATTCGAAACGTTGGCAGAAAAATCTTATTACTGTGGAATCTCCGATGTCTGAATCAAAAATACATCATTGTTAATATGCGGAAACCCAATGAAATTTACATTAATGCCATAAAGTAAACAACCAATCATATTGTTTACAGGGAGTGACATTGTTGGGTCCATGTACACACTTCCATCTACATTTAAAACCTGTGAATTTTCCCATGTTGTTAACACGGCAGGATCTTTCAATGTTTTAGCTTTTAACCATGAGTCTAAAGATCCTTCAAACCCACCAATAATTCTTCTGGTAGAATTAATGGGTCCAATGTCATCAGCCAAATAAGTTCTATAACAAACAAGCGTAGAATGCATGACTGACAAAACTTCTGCCTCAGTGCAATTATCTATATTCCACGAATATGTGGATGATGCAGACCAATCTTTATGATATTCAGATTTCATCAAATCTCTTCTATCTGGGGCAGGGCTCTAGGTAGAGTTCCAGGTAGATCTTGATGTAGCCGCATTGACCATATGGTCTTCAGGAATGTTAAACTGAGCTTTATCTTGAGGAGAAAAATTTTGTTCATACTCCTCAAGTTGTTCTAGGGAAGGTTCTTCATCATCACTCTCTATCTTGTGCAACCTGGTAGCTTCTTTTTCTTCCTCATCATACCACTGTCTTCTTCCTATTTCTTCCTCTTTTACATTTTCCTCCTCTGCTTTCTTCATTTTAATCCATTCTGTCAGAGAGGAACTGGTTGATATACTAGAATGTGAGGAAGTTATGGGATTGGGTTTTAAATGTCCAAAATAACTTGGGGTAGCAAAAACACTGTATGGATAAGAGGTTCCTGGTTTGGGAAATTCTATTTCTACAAGCTGCTTTATAAGACTTGATACTAAACCGGAGATAGTGCAGGGCATCTGTGAAGAAGGTTCACTGAACAAGGTAGTGGATTTGTAGGAATCTAGTGAATGCTTTTTCTTCAATAATTCAACAGAATTGGAAACATTCAAAACTTGCTTCTTTATAATATCAAGACTAGAATTTACTCTAACAAATTATTTTCCATGGACTACAGCTGCATCAACTATCTTCTTCTTCTTCTTTTTCTTTTTTTTCTGTAGATATCTTGAGTTTATCCAAACTTTCAGCTATATGTTTATCATTTTCTGCTAGAGTCTTGACATTATCATTCAGACAAACCAAAGCATAATCCTTCTTTTGCAACATTCTATTCATTAAGTCTTTCAGAATGTCATTCATTTCTTCTATGGAATTATGCCGGTTTCTCAGATATTTTTCCAAACTGGAAAGAGAAAGATTAGTCTAGTTTGTGGCAAGGACAGAGTCTTTCATGAGTCCTCTATCTAGATTTGGAAAAGTTTGAATATTTTCCCATCATTTTTTCTGATGACAAAGTTTTTCCAAGGTGGAAAATCATTGTGAGTTTCATAGATCTATCCATCAAAAAGTTCCCATTTGTGTTTTGCAGGGGAACTGGATCTGATCATGTTTACCTGCAAGCAACTGCAGATATCACTTATCAATTTTTCTCCTTTCACCCTTATGGCCTGCAAATCCCTGGGCAGGTAGGGTTTGGATATCATACATTTTATTTTTGGAGAAAATTTTGGAGTCACAAGGGGAGATGGAATAGTAACAGGATTGGATTCCATCTTTTCTACTACAAAATTATCAACATTTAGAATTCTCTTCTACCTGGCCTGGTTTAAGAAACTTTTCCTCAAGGATTCCTTTATCTGATTAGAGGTAGGATAATACCATTCATAAAAATAAATCCATTGATTGTTGGATCTCATCCATTTCTTCCATTCTTCATTTTTCTAGATGTTGCAATTTTTCCTTTCTTCTTTAGGCAACAATCTGAGTTCTTCAACGTATCTGCTTTCAGATTTATGTGTGAAAATGTACCAGTTGAACATTTTCTTTTTCCATTGATTGTCAGGATCATATGAAATAATCCCTTTATAGATATCCAGGAAAGCAGAAATTTCATTATCTGAAGTAGTTTCCACATGCCTTGGAATTTTATTTTTGGGATTTTTCCTATATGATGGAATTTTTGATTCATCCGTAAATCCTAAACCTTGATGACTATTTTTCTGTGTTGGCTGGATAATTATTTCTTCATGAATGTTGAAGAATTTTGTCTTAGTATATCCTTATTCTGATTTACTTTTATCTGGTATAAAAGTAATCATGTTTATTCTTCTTCTGTCATCCTCAATATTGCCATGTGGATTGGGTGGTGGTGAAGAGAATTGAGAGAAGGTTTTAGAATAGTGTGGATGGTCATAGACAGTGGCTAGGGAATTACTGGAGGAAGCGATCTCACTTAGGACTAACGTTTTTACAGTATGGAGAAATGTAGGATCAATTGAAAATGTGGAAGCAGTATTGACAGATGTAGAAATATTTACCGAAGGTCCACCACGCTCAGTTCGTGACTCTGGGAAGATGGCATGGACATTACCATCTCTGGTGGTAAAAATTGTGGAGGAATTTACTAGAGATGGTCGAGTTGGTTTTCTGTTGGATTCCCATTTAGTAACCCATTCAGAAGGAGGTTTCAGTTCAGATTGGGGAATCATCTGGGGTGCAATAATATTCATGCCATAATCATGGGTGATTAAAGTAGTGAATTCAGATTGTGATGAGATAGATTTAATCATAGAAGGAGTAGTCTTTTTATAGAATTTGACTACTGAGGACCACCATATGGCTATGTTTTTACTATCATCATCAAAATCATCATAACCATGTGTTTGTAAGCCTAACATTAAAGCATTTATAGCATTTGGATCTGTTAAGGCTATGGAGAAATCAGGAAAGCATGACCATGATGCTGGGCCATATGAAATGGTCCCTTGGCATCCACCAATAAGGGCTTTAGGAAAAGTTCTCCATCTTCGATCAAAAACACAAGAGAAAAAGGCAACATCCTGGCCTTTTCGGTGCAGAGGTTGGATACCTATTTGGACATGGTCAAAATGGGCAAAATTATAGCCTGCTTTTCTGGCCGTATCAAACTCAGATTGATTTATGATATTTAGAGAATGGAGGATATTGTTATTAGAGGTTGTTTGCAAAACTTATTCTTTGACCTTATATCTCCAGAACTGGATGAAGTCCAGTAATCCTAAGTTTTTGTAAACATTTTTCAGATCTATTTTTGAAAGAGTCCAAGAATCTGATGCAACAAGTTCTGAAAATAGATTAACAGACTTATCAAGAACTATAGACTCTGTGATAGACGAGTTTCTTTTCTCTATATTTTCCTCTTCTTGTTCTTTTAGAATTTCTTCAAATGATTTATCCCCAAATTCATGACGAGAACTAGATACAGATAAAGAATCCATAACAGCGTGAAGAATTAAGTATAGCGAAGACAATTTACTTATGTAACTTCAGAGTAATAGATATAAATCTTCAGAATGCTGTGTACCAAATTTATCAATATTGTGATCGTAAACAGAGTAGGTTTCGCAGCTCCTCCTGGAAAGAAGTTCTTATCTCCTAGTCTTCAAACACCATAGACGCCATCCTCGGCTTTAGTAGGTAACAGACATTATCAAGACTCAAGCAAACTAAGATTTTCCCAACAGTATGCTCAAACGAAATGCAACTTGGCTCTGATACCATTTTATTATTGATAGAAAATTGGTAATTACAAGAACACTCAAAGAGTCATCTTTAGATATTTGTTGATTACTTTCATTAAGCAACTGATTTTATGTGAATTGGTATTAGTGTCTCCATAGGGGTGTTGACATATGGAGTTTAATGGGACTATGACTCAAACCATGCAAGAAAAATGATTTAGGTTTTTCATTCGATGAATGAGAGCTTCTTACAAGGAGAGATTATACATCATTTCAACAATACACATCCAAATGTAGTAAAAACACAAGCAAAAAATGTAGACATACGATACTCTAACAACTATCCCAATATAATTAGAAAGAAACCATATAAAAAAGGAAGCTAAAGTAATTTTTTCTTTTTCTTTTTCTAAAATTTAAATGAAATTAAGCAATTCTCTAAAAATAAACGTGACCATGCAAGGGACATGCGATAGAAGTGATCTTGGAGCTAGGATTGGAGTTGATGCTAGGGTTCTAAGTTTGGATACCATGGTAGACCGCGCAGGGGGGAGTGTGGCTCCCTCCTACAGTCAGGTTGTTACATATTGAGGCAAAGATAAAGGAAAGAAACATTTCAAAAAACGTTTGGAACAGGTTTCAGAGGCAAGAAGCAAGGGAACTTTGGGAAGAAACAAACTTCAGGAAGAGGAACGAGATTAATTGGACACAAACAAGGAGGGGGAGAATGGAGGTACCAGTGATAAACTTATTTCCATAAGAACTAATGCGGTCTACAAACCCAAGTCGAGCACCATTCCTTGGGTCATATTGAGTGATCCAGCACTTCAAGTGCATAGAGATCATATGACAGAACATGAGATCATATGAAAATTCATGGGGTTATGGCCAACGGAGAGGGTGCTACACATCTGGATAAGGAGTCATTAGAATCCAAAGGGGGAAATACACCTTCGTGTGGGATCTAAGGGCTTTTTCATAGTGGTGTTTGCAAGCTTGGAGGATAAAGACAGAGTATTCGAAGGACAACCATATTTCTATGCTGCTGCAGGACTCTACATGTAGCCATGGATGATGAAATTTGTCCTGGAACGTGAAACGTTCACATTGGTACTGGTATGGATTGGATTATACTCCCTTCCTCTAGATTATTGGCTACCTGAATCTCTAAAACCAATAAGCAACAAGCTGGGACACTTTCTAAACATCTCAGAGGCAACTTTGAAAGGAAAATATACATCCTTCGCCTGAATATGTGTGGAGATGGACTTATCGGGAGCCCTTCCAGAAGCAATAATTTTAGAAGCATATGATGAGGAATGGGTGCAAACTATGGACTATGAGCACATCCCATTCAGGTGTCGCAAATTCCATGAACATGGGCATTTATTCAGAGACTACCCAACAAATAATATGGAAGGAAATATGAAAACTAATGTGGATAAAAATCATGAGGGTTTCACCAAGGTTGGGGGCAAAGGCATGGGTGGTAAACATCCACAAAATAAGATGAGTGAGAATAGACATTCAAGGCATAATCGATTTAAGATCCTAGAGGAAGAAGAGGGGATCAAGGAAACAGTCCAGGATAAGGAGAAAATAATACATGAGAAGGAAATGGAAGATGACATGGAAGGTATCACAGTAAACAACCAGAAAAAGGATGATCTAACAAGTTGCATGGAGATAAGTAGGGATCTAGAGATGGCTCCAAGTGAAGCGTGTATGGAGGATCATGAACTACAGGAGATTCTAGATAGGGAAAATCTAGATCTAGAAAAATTTCTGGAACAAGGGACGACCAAAGGAGTGGACTCCTTGCCAAAAGAGGATTATGATAGAGTACATCAGCTCTTTCTATGGAGATCACAATCAAAGGGATCTGGAATCAAAAAGAAATCATGAAATCCAGGAGCATAGTGGGGTCAAAAAGATGGAGAATGTACAAGCAAAATCTCCAAAGAACTCAGGTAGGAAAAGAGGAACAAAAAGACAAAATGAGCTGTTGAACGAATGTGGAAACGTAATCAACTTAGGTAAGATGAAATATATTACCAGTTATTCTTTTACTAACCTTTCTTAAAAAAGCTCACAACCTGGAATATTAGAGGCTTAGGTAATAGAAGGAAACAAAGAAATCTCAACAATAGAATTAAAGAAGAAAAACCAGATATGGTTTTTATTCAAGAGAAAAAAAAGCTCGATGGAAAAGATTAGAGAAATTCACAATATAGTAGCTAATCAAGTATGAATATCTAGAGGTGAAAGCAAACAACTCAACGGGGGGGGGGATTCTCACACTATGGGATCCACATAAATTTTCCATCCTAGATGCTGAAGCATCCAGGAACTATCTTTGTATGTTATGTCAACCTGTAGGTGATAAGGTAATATACATGATCACAAATGTTTATGGACCTTAGAATAAAGTAGATAAACTCCAACTTCTCATCTCCCTTGAGGATCTTAGGGAAAGACACCCAAATATGCCTTGGATCATTGCAGGAGATTTCAATATGATAATATCTCTCTCAAAAAAGAAAGGTGGTATTAGATAGTTAGGAAGAGACTCCATGGCCTTCCAAAACTTCATAATGAACATGGGGCTAGTGGACACTGAAACTATTAATGGAACCTTCACCTGGAACAACAAGAGGGGAGGGGCTTCTCATGTTGCCTCCAAACTTGATAGATTTATTATTTCAGAGGATCTCATTCTCACAGGCCCTACCATGACAGCTTCCATTCTACCCTTTGGAGGATCGGATCACTTGCCTATACAGTTGGAGGCAAACTTTATGGGCACACCAAGAAATAAACCTTTCGGATTTGAAAATGCCCAACTCTCCCACCCTAAATTCACCAGTAACATTGACAATTGGTGGAGAGAGGATTTGAACATTCAAGGCACTAGAATGTTCATCCTCCAGCAAAAACTCAAACACATCAAGTCTCGACTTAAAGAGTGGAATAAAATGGAATTTGGAGATATCTTCCAAGCCAAAAGAGAAGCTGAGTAGAAACTCCAGGAGATCAATTAGATCAATATCACAGATGGTTTTACTAAGGAGCATAAAAATCTTACTAACTCTTTACAGAGAGAATGGGAAGATTGATGCCTGCAAGAGGAAATTTTTTGGAGACAAAAATCAAGAATACAGTGGATCAGAGAGGGATAAAGGAACAAAAAATTCTTTCACAAATCTACCATGGCTCACAGGGCACATAACAAAATCACAGAGCTCAAATATTATCAAGGGATAGAGCTTGTCTCTCACAATGATATGGAATCACTCCTGGTAAAACTTTTTCTCAGTATAGCAGAGGAGCCTCCGGAGGATAGATCCAGGTTCATCAGCCTTTTCACTCAGTATATCGCTCAGTTGGTTAGCAGAGAGGACAACCATAATCTTAATAGGCCAGCGTTGGAAGAGGATGTTAGTGAAGCGATTAATGAAATGAAAAATGGAAAAGCCCCAGGCCCAGATGGATTCAATGTAGATTTCCTTAAAGCCTATTGGGAAACAGTTAAACAGGATATACTTGAGGTTGTGGAAGACTCAAGAAAATCCAAAAACTTTTTGAGGGCTCTTAATTCATTCTTCATAGCTTTGATACCAAAATAGAAAAATTCCATGACTCCGGAGCGTTTCAGACCCATAGCCTTATGTAATGTGGTGTAGAAAATTATTTCCAAAGTGATAGCCAATAGAATGAATCCCCTTCTACCATCTCTCATCTTGAAGGAGCAAACTGGCTATGTGGAAGGAAGACAAATCCTCAACAATATCATCCAAGCTCATGAGGTAATACACTCTCTCAAAAGAAACAAACAAGCTGGCATGATCATTCAGTTGGACCTTGCAAAAGCCTATGACAAGTTAAGTTGGTCTTATGTCAGAGCAATTCGAAGAGCCTTTGGCTTCGACCAAAATGGGATAAGATGGGTCATGGCACTCATAACCATGACCAATTTTTCCATTTTGCTTAATGGGGCTCCATTAAGAACCTTTACACTGTTATGAAACCAGCGCAAGAAAAGATATAAAAGATAGATCAACGCCTTAGAATTTAGCCTCTTCGAGGGGGCAACCTCCTTTACATTACATAA
>APFE030890471.1:9544-25138 GCA_000404065.3 Pinus taeda | reverse complement strand
AGAAAAAAGTTATAGCGAAAATGCCACGATGACCTATTTGGAGCAGCGAAACCCTAGAACTTGGCTCTGATACCAAAATGTTATGAAACCAGCTCAAGAAAAGATAGAAAAGATAGATCAACGCCTTAGAATTCAGCCTCTTCGAGGGGGCAACCTCCTTTACATTACATAAATGAACAATTCTTCGATGATACAAATGACAAAACCCTCCTTTCTATATATAGGAGTCTAAGGAGTCACAATATAATCTAGCCGACCTAACAATAATAATATAAAGCCACAAAAATAACAATAGAGGGATTCTACGGGGCACAGTAATAACAATATGGGGGTGATAGGGGCACAAAAATATTAATAAGGGGTATAACTACAATAGTAATGGGGTAATCACTAGTATTATAGGGACCCAACATACACCTTCCAGAGGTCTCAGACAGGGAGATCCACTCTCTCCTTTCCTCTTCGTCCTCATGATGGAAGGGCTTGGCAGAGCAGTCAAAATGGCAAATGTTGAAGGATGGATATAGGGAATCAAACTCACCTTGGATGGAGTAGCAAACACTCACCAACAATTTGTGGATGACAGAATGCTGGAAGGCATCCCCACATTCAAGGAAGCCCAAGCGATCAAACACATCTTAAATGACTTCCCTATGGCAGCAGGGACTGAGGTAAGCCTTAAAAAATCCAAAGTTTGTTTCTTTAACACTAATATTGCTATTCAAAGAAATATTACTAGAACTCTTGGGTTTCAAAGAGATCAACTACCTTCAAAGTACCTAGGCATACCTCTCACTGATAAACCTCTAAGAAAGAAAGTGTGGGAGACATTCATAAATAAAATTTAGGAAAAGGTCAAAAAGTGGACATGCAGGACATTGAATTTGGCAAGACACCTTGTGCTCACACAGGCTGTCTTGCAAGCAATTCCTGTTTTCATGTTCTTAGCTCTGCCTGCTCCTAAAGGCATTAAGCAGCAAATCAGGAACTTACAGAGAGATTTTCTGTGGGGCAGAGGAGAAGAAAAAAAGAAGTGGGCCTTAGTTGCTTGGGACAAGATATGCAAGCCCAAAAGCCATGGTGGTTTGGGGCTTCATGACCCTAAAACCCTCAGTAAAGTTTCAGGAGCCAAACTTTGGTGGAGATATATTAAGGAGCCGATAGCTCCCTTGGCTAAGCTTTGGAAGAAAAAATATGCTAGGTATTGGTAGGAGAAGGATCACATTAGAATGTTAGGGCAAATCAAGGGCTCCCATATCTAGAACCTTGCTTTGGAAAATAAAAGCATTGTTCAGCAATACAACTTTTAGGAAATTCGAGCAGGGAACCTTGCTTGGTTTTGGGAGGATAATTAGCAACAAAAACCCAACCTTTCTAAGGAGGAATTTGCAGCTCTAAAGAGTGATCTAGATAACAAATGTTTACTTATGGTCAAAGAGTTTTGGGACCAAGAAAAAAATGAAGGAAAATGGAGAAAGTGGAAGGATCTAGGCCACAATGATGACAATCCTATGAAAGCCCAGGCAGATGTTCTCTGCCAGGAACTACAACAAATAAGGATTCTGGTATCCTCCTTACCTGACCAATTAAGATGTGGAAATAACCCTGAAGGCGACTTCAAACTCAAAGAAGCTAAACTAGAAGTAGCAGGATTCAACTATTTCAATCCTGATCATGCATGGAAAAAACTATGGTAAAGCCCCCACTGGATGAAAATAAAGCTATTCTTCTGGCTAGTGCATCAAAGGAAAATCCTAACTTGGGAGCATCTCCTAAAAAAGGCTTTATAGGTCCCTCCAAATGTTACCTCTATGACTTACAGGAGGAGATGATGGATCACATTCTCAACCTCTGTCCTTTCACATCCCATGTGTGGGACTGGGTGGCCTTAATTTTTAGACATACGGATTGAGATAACCTCAGCATATCCAACACTTTGGAGAACTGGAGGAAGATTTTCTCAGGGAATCAAATCATCAATAAAGCCTAGACTCTGGTGCCAGGATTTGTTATTTAGAATGTTTGGAAAGAGCATAATAGTAGGATCTTCAAAAACAAGGCAAGCACGCCCCAACAAATAACTAACAAAATTTTAAAGCAGCTCAAAGAAACAGTAAGAAGTTTGGTAAGAACACTTCCTAAGGAACCTCCTCTACCCCAAGAGGAGAGGATCATTTTTTAGTTGGGTCTTCAGTCCATAATCCCTTAGGGCTTGACCAAGGGAGCAGGACAAATAAATACAGATAGTATCATTTGGAAGCCTCCTCCTTATGGTTTCCTAAAGGTTAACATAGACGACGCTTCTAAGGGCAACCCAAAATTAGCTGGCTTTGGAGGGGCTATAAGATATGAACAAGGTCAGGTAAAGAAGATCTTCCATGTGAATTTGGGAAAAGCCACTAATAATATGGTGGAGCTTATGGCATTAGAGTAGTGCTTAGAGATCCTGTTGGACTCAAATTCTCATAATGTTATCTTTGAAGCAAATTCAAAATTAATTATTAGAGCAGCCAAGAAAATATGTAATGGTTCTTCTCCAGATAAAGTTTTGAAGAATTGGAGGCTTCTGTAGATCTTTCACCGTATCCACTCCCACCCACAAACCTTAAAAATTGTTCGCTTTGGTCATGTGAAAAGGAAAGCTAATATGTTAGCAGATCGTTTAGCGAAAGAAAGAGTAACCAAAATGGATAGGGATTCACAATTTATTTGGGAGTTGTTACCCCCAGGCAAATTGTTGGAGGAATGTCTCTATCAGGTGGAAAAAGATATGGAGCTATGGACTAACAGGATGGAGCAAAACAGTTCAAGAGATAGAGAATCTGGGAGGAGGGCACAATAACCTTCCATTGCACTTGATAAACGACTAGTGCAGGGTGGACGTACGCACAAGTTAGTCAGCGAGGTGTTCAATGACAATACCATCAGTGGTTTATCAGGCGGGGTCTATACAGTTTCTAGTTTTTTGGGGCAAGGCTCCGATTCCATTTCGCATGTGACATGTAGCAGCGATAGGTGAGAGAATATTGCCCTCATCGGGGAGATATTCTTTGTGCTTTTTGATCGCCTGATATACGCATAGACTGTTGGATCCATGTAAGGGGATCAACAGTGTAGATTGATCGTGTAAGTTAGTTCGACGTTCTAGATCCAAAAAAGTCTAAAAGTTGGACTAAAAGTTTTCTTCGAGTCTGTGCTTGATAGATTCTTGGGTGGGGCCCTTTTGGACTGTTTGGTTGGTGGCACTTAAAACTTACTATGGCTTTTAGTTGAACTTTGGTGGTTGTCAAGAGGTCCCTCGGTGGGTCTCTTAAGTTATTTTGTAATCTCGGTTATATGGACATGTCTTCCTTGGAGGTCAGGGTTGCTTTCTTTCTGTATATTACTTACTTTTGTCCAGAGTGTTCTACTACAATTCCCCGGTTTTCCTTTCCGGGCTTCTCATGTTTTTGAGGGTGTGGCTCGGGTTTGGGCCTTACCAGGTATTTGACTTTTAGAGTTGGGGCGGCAACATGTAAATTATGTACCATTGGCTAGATTAATAGAAGGTCCTACTCCTACTTGATCAAAAAAAAGGAAAAAGTTAACATGCAAGTAGCCAACCAAGAAAAATTCACAGTTGCAGATCCCAAGGCCAGACCACAAGCAACCTATCAACCCAAGAATCCATAGATTAGGGTGGCAGCCAAGATAATGGTTTAGTAACTAATCCCATAAGGACAATCAAACTGTTAATAACATAACTAATGCATTGTGCTAGAGACTAGGAAGCGTTATAATGCTCTAGACTACATAGGGAGGTGTGTTACAGAGAATCTAAGCGCAAAAATGGTCCATTCAAGGTTTGATCAAAAACTGTGAGTAGAAGAAGAGGTAGGGAAGCACACATGGTGATTAGAATATGAATCTAGAAGAGTAGGATGGCCTAGAGAGAAAGATATATCTAGGAACAAGAAGAGAAAATATGGGAAATAAGAGAGTTCCCAAGTGGAGTCACCAATTCTACTATAGGGATTAATGCACAAGTGGTTGTGGATAGAAAAAACCTCTCGGGTCTCTTGGGACCAAGACATATGAAATTAGATGACCTGCAACTTTTGAAAGACACATGCACCTATCCTTGTTAGTCTAGAATCGACAAAGTAAAAGAGAAGAGTTACCTCTCAATCTTTAGTGTAGTTATGCCAAAGATCTCAATGTGACAAAGGGAGAACCGCTTTGCCTTCTCCTAGAATAGAACCTGTGCATATACAAGACAAGAAGTAACCTTCACAGCATATAAACCTTGATGATTAAAATCATTAACATACAAGGGAATATAAAACTAACATGCATCTAAGAGGATTATCAATCTTGAAATTGCATCAAAAAATACAAGAAAGAAGTCTCAACATCATCAAGTAGACAAAACATGAGAAAATCTATATTATTGATGAGAAAATAATGATTAAAACCATGATTTCTGAATCAAGCCTTTCCTTAGTTGTTGGGCTCCTTTCCCTCTCTATTTCTCTCAACTCTTTGACAATATAACAATACTGATCTTAATAGTTCAATCTTTGTTACAATTCCCAAGCCTCTAATTTATAGATGAAGAGAGGCTCTCTCCTTTCCAATTTCTCCATGTGTTCCAATGAGGAAAAAGCTTGGATTTTTCCTCAATTTAATGCTCATTCCCCTCCCCTTGTAGCTTTTCTAGTATTAACAATGTCCTTAGTTAGGAATAAGGTAGATGTTTCTTGGTTTTCAAGCTCACATTTGAGCGAAAAGTGGAGTGTTAATTTAGTTAAGTCGCGCTTTGACCTCTGGAATCCCACAAATATCCAGTAATGCTTCCCTTTAGGCAAAATGGAGCATTAACCTAGGGACTAACGCTCCCGGCTGATTCATGGGAAACGTTATAATGCCCTCTATATATTTCTATGGTGCGTTACCCTTGAAAATAGGCCTACAACTTAGTTTTTTTATTCCCATCAAAGTGTCCTTCTCCTAGGAGCTGATGAGGAGGTCATTTTGTGTATAAAATTTGCCCCTTAAAGTGTGAGGTCAAAGGCAAAGATGATTGTCGAAATACTTTATATAAATTGAAGAGAGAAAGAGTATTGGACACTACAAGAAAAAAGGACATTGGTGAGGAGCGAAAAATGTCACCAGAAGCTCATTGGTGACGGTCAAAAGAGCCTTTGTCACCAAAAACTAAACATCACCAAAATTGGCGTTGCCAAAAGTATAGGTGTTGTAGTGACATTCAAATTCCATCACCAATAATGATTTATAATGACGGATAGTGACCATCACCATTTCATATGAGAAATGGTGACAGACCATACCCTCCGTCACAAAAAACTGAATGTCACCAAAGGTGGCATTGCCAAAAGTATAGGTGTTGCAGTGACATTCAAAGTCCATCACCAATAATTATTTATAATGACAGATAGAGACCGTCACCATTTTATATGAGCAGTGGTGATGGACCATAGCCTCCGTCACAAAAAACTGAATGTCACCAAAGGTGGCGTCACCAAAAGTATAGGTGTTATGGTGACATTAAAGGTCTGTCACGAATATTGATTATATTGAAGAATAGTGACCATTACCATTTCATACAAACAACAATGATTTATTGTGATGGATCTTTCATGGCCATCACTGTTGGTGCATATATATGGTGACATTCGTTGACCCTCACCAAAAGCCACATTTCCATAAGTATAGGTGTTGTGGTGACATTCAAGGTCCGTCACAAATAATGACTATAATGATGGACATCGACCATCGGCACTTCATATCAACAACAACAATTTACGGTTACAAACCTTTGAGGTTCATCACTATTGATGCATATATATGGTGGCGTTTGTTGACCATCACCATTTGATATTTTGGTGACGGTTGAAAAATGTCACCAAAGCTCATTGGTGATGGTCAAAAGCTCATTCTATATGGATCATGTTAGGGCACGATGGAATGAAACTACCAACCTCCTGCTGGTAAATCAGGTGCTCTTCCATTCAGCTAGCACCATTTAAAGAATTATACTTTTAAAGTTAGACCTTGAAACTTCATAGATTGTAAATTTTACAGCTTTCAATAAATTAAAGGCTCGACAATATTTTACTAAACAAGCAAAGAAACATTGAAGCTGCAAGGCCCTACCTAATGGTTATGGAAGTTATGAAAAGTGGGTGGAGGGAAAAATAATTATGTATAAGAGAATCAATATTTTCAGTTGAATACTCAATTAGAAGTGAAAGTGTTAAGACATTTATAATCAATAAATGACATATAACTAGAAAAAGCACCAAATATTGCAAAGGAAATGTCATAAGTTGATAACATATGGAATAATAACATTGATGAAGACATATGCAATATGTTATAGGTTGAAAGAAAATAAAATCTCAATGTTGTTGTTGTTTGGTGTTTAGATATTTGAATGATATCTAAACTTCTATGCAAATGTAACACGGATCTCCAAAAACCATGAATGACATATATATATATATATATATATATATTATAATATATATATATATATATAGATATATACACCCTTTACATAAAACCAACATGCAATTTGGAATTTCACAAGTCCACACTCAAAACATGACAACAACCAACAAATAAAAGAAATTGACTTGGACAGAAAGCAATAGTTTCACCTTCATTCTTGAGCTACTTCTGTTTATTTGAATTTGACTCATGACATTTTTTATCTGACAAGGAATCAAAATCATCACTAGTATTAAATTCATCCAACACGAACTTTGGATATCCCACTAACATCTGCGTTTTTGTTGCCATGCCTGAAAACCATGGAGTTTCCAGTTGATAGTAGAATAAGATGTGTGCTTGTTGCTCAAGAACACATTCCTCATTAACCATTGTTACCTGACAAAATCCAAAGAGACAACACAGTATTAGCGTACACAAAATCCCCTACCGAAATATAATCATAACTTAGCAAAGAAGTATAAAAGATGTTCTTAATTATTTTTCTTTGTACTTGGAAATATTGTTTCTTTAGATTTAAAAAAGACTATGTTGTACAACACTTCTATCTATTTATCCAGGCAATTACATCATAGCATATGTCACACAATAGCAATCTACAGTACCTAAAGTAAAAAGACAAATTTGCTCAAGAAAATAGATTTAGAAAAGAGATTTGAAAACTATAATTTTGTCATCAAAGCTTTACTTAATTTAACAACAAACTAGTTGGAGTTTGAAAATCAAAATCATTCATAGGAAATGAATAGGACATTGGCCAAAGTCATTATTCATACAAATAAAGCTAGAGTCACTATTTCCATTGCATATAACTGAAATTTGGGTAGTGGTCTAACAATTAGAGCTTCTTTTCTGGGAAGACTCGTTAATACCATCATTTTTTTCCATGGTCTATTGTGTCTCTAGATCTAGATCTGATAGCTTTCCATTCTCAAGTTCTACCTTTCAAGTACTGATTTCTGGCTCACCCTTTAAAACATAATTCTATCACTCCATTTTAGTTTTTTTTTTAAGAGAATTGGCAGGACCTTCCCATCCTTTGTTTTACATAATCAATAACCATCCATCAATGATATAAAGAATAACCGATACAAAAAAAAGGCCAAAGATGTTCTTGTTGTATACCTATGTTTTAGGACTCATCTGACCTTACTAGTGCAAAGAGCTCACCCTAAAAAATTAACATCCACATGGAATTTAGAAAAAATCCAAGTAAACCAATCAAAATATGAACATCCTTTTAATCAATAAAATCTTTGGCTTAAAATAAAAGTGGCCTAGAATTGAATGTTATATCAACCATGTCAAGTAACTAACATCAGGTGAGAAATACAATCCATGCATATTGGATTAGTGAAATAATTGATTTGGTAAAGCTAAAAAATAGATGACTTAGAGCTAAGAAACACAAATAAATGACTTAGAACTAAGACATCAGGTTGCCCTTTCAACTCTGTCGTTAAATAACTCTTATTTATGTCACTTAGCATTAAACTTTTTTTGATACCAGGTGGAAGTGGTATTGTAACATTAACCTCTGATAGTATTTTTCCATGACTAATTCTCAAGATACACTCCATTACCAGCATTTGGGGTTAGATAAGATACATGCAAAAACCATCAACATGAAAATCAAATCTACATCCTTGTAAAAAAATGGGAGGAAAAAAAATATCAACAAATTGAAACAGACTGTAGGATACCTCATTCCTGCAACATGATTATCTTTTCATGAACAATAAATAAATAAATCAGGAGAAATGTAATTTTTGCCACATTTTGACAATGAAATATTTTGTATATTCTATGAATAATTGATGAAAAAAGTCATCTAAAGCTTGTCAGTATCAGGATTATAGTAAAACATAAAGGAACCACTCCAACACATATATAATCCTAAACATAAGTATCTATACATATAAGTATTTATTGAGGACATTATATTTTGTGAAAATATGGAAGTCAAATATTTGAAATAACAAAATTTATGGTACCACTGCCTTATGCAGTCCATTCATTCAGGTATTTACGAAGTCCATTCAAGAATTTATTCAAAGTTCAAAGTTCAAACAATTAACATGTAGCCTAAGAAAACTCATATTTGAAAAGGAGATAATCCAAAGATGTAGAGTATATATCTCACATTTATATATCCTAATTTCTAGACATTGAAATGGCACGTTTTAGCATACTATTGTGAATTCAGCCCAAAATGCTAGAAAAAAATATTGATGGTTATTTTGCTAATATAGAAACTTTATACATGCATTTATTTAAACAGTTAATTTGCAATTTCAAACATATCTAATGACTCACACAATACGTTCCATCTTTAGTGCTAGTGTGTGAACTTGAGACAAAGAAGTCCAACATTAACAGTTTGCCTACAATATGCACTAGAATAATAGGTGAACAATAGGATTGTGGGTATGTGTTATGAGTATATATATTGCAGGCCAATAGGAGTATGGCTGGAACATTCATGTCCAACCCTTCCAATTTTTCTTATAATTTTCACTGGTCTAATAGGTGAACAATAGAATTGTAGATGTGCATTATGTATCACTTACCTAAATCCAACACCTTCAGCATAGAAATTTCAAAGAATATGTCCAGAACTGGTAGGTAATTTGCAAAATCAAAGAGTTGGCTTGATTGTTTCTGGAGAAGACTAGATTCTTACATTGTTAAATGTAAATTCATGACACTTTTCCAAGCTTATATGGAACAAAAAGGAACCAAGCTAGAAGGTTATTTAAAGAAGCCTTACTTAGCTAGGGTAAAATGTTAGCCCTTTTTTGTCAAAAAACATAAATGTAAAAAGTTTAAGAAATTCAGTGAAGAGACTGTAGAAATGTTCTTATAAAACCACTAATGTAAACAAAGCTAAGAAATATTTCTTTGTAGAAGAGATATTCATGGTCAAATTAACAAGAAAGTGACATTTTAGCATAGTTAATGCACTAGTGCTCATGTCGTAGTGTCCCAGAGCATGCTAGGGACTACAAGGAGTGCTCATGTACATCTAGAGAAGAGGTGGGGAGACATCGAGCTGTAGTCAAGAGGACTACAGGCAATGAAGGGAAAATACTTGAGGTACCCAACCTCTTGGATTATACCTTGCTATGGGAGCTCCAAAGAGAGAGTAGCAAGACTGGTGGATGTGGGTAGAGATGGATGTAGATGAAGCAGCAGAGAGTGGTACAGTGCAGGAGTCCCCAGGCAGCGCGAGGCTAGCAGGCTACAACAGTACGAGCCCTAGTTGCGGTCAAAAAGGAGCCCTAGTTGTAGTCATGAAGGGAGACCTAGACATAGTCTTGAAGGATCTCTAGCCACAGTCGAAAAGGAAGCCCTAGCTGCAGTAAAAGGCACCCCTAATCATAGTCAAAAGGAGGCTTAGCCAAAACAAGAGAGATGCCTATGACATAGTCTAGAAAGAGGCCTAAGATGCAATAAAGAGATGCATAAAGACATAGTCAAGAGAGGCCAGATACGCAGAAAAACGAAGGCTCTTATCCACAGCAAAGGAGGCCTTAATCCATAGCAAGAGGGAGGCCATTATTGGCCATCAAGAAGAAGCATATAGCCGCAGTCAAAGAAGTTCTAAAGTAGCACTCAGAGAGGCCCTAGACGCAATCAAAGGGAGGCCCTAGCCACTACAAGAAGGTTCCATAAGACAGCAATAAAGAAGCCCTAGAAGCAACATGGAAGTCTTATGTTTTGCTGTAGGTACAACGTGTAAAAGAGAGGTTGTTTTGAGTGTTGTTCTTGGGTGCTCTTGTAGGGAGAAGGGCTGAAGTTTGAAGTTTAAGATCACAACAAGAAGAGGAATTCAATGTGGGCTAAATAGGGTTGTTCTATAGCTATTCCAGGAAGACTGAAGGGTTGAAAAGAGGCTGAGTATCTTGCTTGAAGCTTCAACTAAAGGATGAAACTCAACTAAAGTATGACTTAGCTTAATAAAGTTCATGATGGCATTTTTACAATCATATACTTATGAGTGAAACCAACTCTTATTATTGGGACTTATCCTAGTGTCTTGATAGGTGAGATATAAAGGACAAATACGATCTCCCTTTCTCCATTGCATCCCTCCCACCTTGAAAATCAAAAGGGGACATAATGAATTTCATATACACATAATTAATAGATCTATATTCCCAATCTCTTTCCATCTACTAGTTGCATCTGCTTGAGCTAGGCTTAAGAAATTAGTCAATATAGAGCATGCATATCCCTACTCATTCTCCACACACATCTGGGTGGATCTATTTATCCCTATACTTCTAGTAAAAGGGTTTGGGTATGGTAAGGGCTGCTAGCTAGTTTTTTGAACCTTTGTATTTATATCTATTTTTGCGTGGCCTTATCCTACTCTCATCTCTATGTATTCTCAAATTAAACCAACTACACAATTGGAAACTTTGTTCTTGTGTGGTATCTCAAAATACTTTTCAAACATAAAATTACGACATACTATCACAAGGAGACTAATCATGGTTTAAAAGATCAAACTTGACATCTTACATTAACAATTTCCTTTTACGTGATGCCAGTCTTCTGCCCAAGCCCCATGCCTGAAGGGGTGTACTACATGACTAAGGGTTTACACTGCTAGTAATCTTAATTATAACTAATTATGAGAACAAGATAGTATTTTTTATATACCAGGTTTCTTAAATTAAAGATTAGCTTCTTGTATGAATTATAGTGCACTGATAGAAACAGAGATAGTTTCTAACAAAAAGCACCCAAAAAGGCAACAAAAGTCATATGAGACACTTATTTCGCTTCTTCAATGCTGGTCTTTGAAGACCTACACCACCATCATCACTTCCACATTCATCCTCCTACACCTCAAGAGTTGCAGGTACCACTCTGCCCTTGTTTCTTGAAATCTCTCTGATAGGAGTCTCTACAGCCTTCTTAGAACAAGGAATCATAAGTGGATTGGTTTTGTGAGGCATCAACTCCTCACCACTTTCAACAGGTTCAATCACCAACTTCCAGTCTTTTAAAATCAAAGTGAAAAACAAATTGGCTATAAGAATCTTCTCTAGATGCCATTTCTGTAGCTTTGAGAGCATTTTTGGGGGCAACAAAATGTTTTCCATTTTCATCAACATTTATTTCGACTCTACCATCCTTTACTAGAAATGATAATGCAAAGATGTTTTCTACTTTCTGGGAAAATGATATTCTATTTAGAACCAAATTCTCTAACCTGGCTTTCTTTTGTTTTCGCAAAATGTTAAATATGCTTGCCATATTCTTGTTTGTTTTTTATTTTTCATCTTCCAAGGACTCTTTCACTACTTCAGGTCGAGTGCTTTCTGTCAGCTTAGTCTGTTTTCTCTGTACTATAGCTTTTCTTTTCTTGTGTTCATTATCCATTGGTCCAAGCATAGTGCAAATTCCTGCCACATGCCAGAAAACAGAAGCAGTGAAAAGCCCAATATTTCTCCATGAAAATTTGGGTTTTATAATCATTTCCCGCCAAAGACTTGCTTCCATATGCCTGGTTACTGTAGTTTCTTAGAATCTCACTACTAATAAAATCAATTGGAGTATCACCATCGTTGTTTTGTGATCTGTTAACAGTAGCGAGGAGTGTGGATGTGAGATCAAAGAGTGTATCAGCATTTGTAACTTTCTCACGAGGTATCTAAACAAAATTGTGCAAGCTTTCCACTTTGCTAATTATAGCCTCAAATTTGCTAGATTCTTCTTTTAAAATATTTTCTCTCTCCTCAACAATCAAAGTCTTGAGGGGATGATAATGGTACCTTAATATACAATGTTGCACCATACTCTGATTGTTACCACTGCATGCAGTAGCATCTTCTTTCTCTCTCGGGGACTTACGATGGCCTTGTTGTGATCCTTTTACCCCATGAGAGGAATCTTCTAGTGTCTGACTCAATGTTTATTCCTCTTTAACTCTAGCTTGGGTACCAAGCCTTCTACCCATCCTTTCTATCACCTACTTTTGGAGTTGATAGAAACAAAAATATTCAATCAAAGCTGGAAGGAAGGGCTTGAAATTGAGATTTATGATTAAAGAACTATCATGAAATGGAAAGAGAGCAAGAAAATATTTTTGTGTTGCATTGAAATGAGGGAGGGCAGGGAGTTGTGATTTCCCCTACCCTGAGAAATCTGCTTTGCAATAGAAGAGGGATGAAGGCCCACTACAGTGGATATAAAGTCCCAAGACATGCACATTGTCAAATGAAATGTGTAGGTGCAGTGTGCCAATTAAGCGTGAGTATTGGGAGAAGTGACACATGTGGGAGAGTGGCCATATTATTGAAGAATTGTTTACATTGAGGAAGACACCATTTGAATATGGTAAGAATGTCAATTCTAACATGGAGAGTTTCCAACACCACTTTCTCATCTACATGAGGGAGTTTACAATTTGTATATCTTTGTCTCAGTCCCATGGTGAATATATTAGTGTGAGGATCCACTGTTTCATGATCCAAATGTTGGATGCTTTGCTAAAATTGAGCTTTATAAGGAAATCTCTTTAGATATCCAAAACATCTTAGAAATTTATTTGAAAAATTATTGTCTTGCAATAATGTTTATTGATGATAAATTTCTTGGTAATGCACACATGCATAGAAGAGTGTGATTGATGGCATGGATACTCAACCTTTAGAGTCAAAATGGCCACCTATAAAGATAATATTTGGAATATCCTTTGAGCCTTTCTTTGAGATGGCATCCAAGAAGTTGGAGTGAAGACATCAAGGAACTCTATATTTTGACATATTCCAGTTGAATCACCAAACATGCAAGAGAAACTAAAACCACGGGTTGTATATGTAATAGCCCCAGTGTATGGGAAATCCAGGCTTTTAGAGGAATATTTCCACATTTAATAATTTGATGAGGATGAATATTTCTATTATACTATGTGTTTTTATTGATATGTTTGGATGTTTTGGGTGAACACTTGGCCCATATTCAAGAACATCCAATAACGTTCGATTCCAAGACATATTTAAAGAGTTCATTTATCAAATTAGTTATCTAGCTATGAAAGACAATCAAATTTTGGAAGAGATACATCGTAGTACTATCAAAGCAGATTTTGGACCATGTTATAAAATGGATCAAAAAGGTTTTCAAAATGTCTACTAAAATTTGACATTTGGCATTGTCTTAGCATTTTCTTATCAACTTTCATGGAGGAAAAAAATGACATGAGAAACTTGCACAATAATGGCAGCCACTAGAATGAGAAACACAATGAATTAGCAAAATGGAATCTATTGCTATGATGACACATGGGAAGATACTTATTACTCTCAATGTGGTTGTACAAGAAAAATATTTTTTGCCTTTGAGTATAGTTGACGTACCGTAATGTAGCGGTTGCTTCCCTGCTGCAATAAAACAAATATATATCCATCTCAAGGTGAAAGAATAACACTGTTATATCTTTGAATGATATGGGCTATGTGTTTTGTTCAACAGCTAAGAAAGTCTCTATCGGTCATAGTGCGATGAAGCGATGGGTTCGGGTTTCCATGCCTGTGCTATCAAAGTATATCGGTACAACTGATGAAAAAGCATATGTTCAATTCCCTGGAACATATCTTATTTTCATTACTTGTCTAGGATAAATCCACGACCATAGTTGAGAAATGTAATCAAAAGAAAATAAATATGTAGTTTATTTAAACAAATGTGGCAAGAGTGGAAAACATACGCACCAAATTACAAAATGCAAAAGTCAAAGTTCTTTATAAAAGTTTTAAATTAAAAAATTCAAACAATTGCTAGGAAGTTTAACGAATGCAACTTCCTAGCACTCATCCAATGGACATTCAAGGAAGTTCAAATCCATCCATTAATATGAATAGATTTGTAAAAGAAAACAGGGACTTTGAAGAAGGGACCCCTGATTTTTCATGCCCAAATGTTGCCTGATTATTGAGCAAGGGCCTGACGAGTTAGTGAGGGTTTACCTTTTGTTTTTGTTTCAATCTATTTTTATGCTTAGATTTTTACTAATATGATGTCGTTGGTGGACCTTAATATATGACACTACACCATACTATGATTGTTACCACGGCATGCAGTAGCATCTTCGTTCTCTCTCGAGGGCTTACTGTGGCCTTGTTGTGATACTTTTACCCCACGAGAGGAATCTTGCACTTTCTAACTCAATGTTTCTTCCTCTTTAACTCCATCTTGGGTACCAAGCTTTCTACCCATCCCTTCTATCACCTGTTTTTGGAGTTGAGAGAAATGCAGAAATTCAACCAAAGCTAGAAGGAAGGGCTTGAAATCTATGTTACTAGAAACCGGAAAGGGGAAATGGAACAAAAAATTACAACGAGATGAGAAATGAAGTTTGGAGATTTCACATTCAAGAAACGAGGAGAGAGAAAAATAAGACAAATATGAAACATACCACCAAGCATTTGTTTCACATTCAAGAAATGAGGAGAGAGAAAAAACAAGAAAAATATGAAACATAAAACCAAGCATTCATCATTAACATTATCAAATACTATGGTTCATAGGTAGTTTCTCATAGGCTTTAGCTACTCACATTGGCCATTCCTTAATACTTATAGTGATCAACAAAGCTTCCATTTCTCACATAAGACATTCTTGAATACCGATGTTTGATCCTTTAGGCTAGCAAATACAATAGTGAAGAAACACTTGGCACTGAATTCAAGTTTGATTTAGCCTTTGCATTTTCCGGATGAGTACATGATCCCACATACATTGTATATATTCTTGGATGTGACATGAGTGGACCTCAAATTTGGGATCTATTGTATCATTTTCCACACAGTTATTGGGTTATTGTTTTCATGGTTGGGTAACGAGATGGTGGAGATTGAGTTGATCTCCATTATAGAGGGTTTTCTCGAACTATTGCCACTTGCAGAACCATAAATACTACAACATGTGTTTGAAGACAAAATCTAAAGAGAAAAATTTCAAAAATGTATCTTTAATCCATTATAATAGAAAACTAATCTTTATAATAATAAAAATAATATATTATAAAGGTATAGTTGAACTAGATATTAAAATTTCTAATTTGTG
>APFE030890470.1:7258-41887 GCA_000404065.3 Pinus taeda | reverse complement strand
ATATGGTCATGCATTGATGATTGGACTCTAGCTAGAATGATGATTATGTGTTGATACATCTATATGTTATATGTATATATGTTGTCATGATTATGTTTATGAGACATGCTAGAAGGAAACCATGGCTCAGGGTCATAGAGTGGCTGCTACGTCTATGGGAAATAATCCACAGAGATTCATGAAAGGTGAACTAATATATCACACCTAATCCTAAGGGCATCAAGGAGATTTGACCTCCTAACCTCCAAATGGGAAAGGTACATAGAAATGATGGCTTGACCAATTGAGCTATCCATTGGGGTTGCTATCATGATTATGTGATATATGTATAACGTTGATTTGGATGATATTACAGATAAGATATCCTCCCCAATTTTTTTCTAAGGTACATTGGTTTATTATCATTTTGGCTTAGCTAACATAATATGCCTTACAGGAAAGAGATCAAAATGACTAGCAAGATGGTAGACTATAAATATTATCTCTATGAATAAAATGAGCACTATGGTGTTGGGCACTCTTCTAACTTAGTAGAGACATTAAGAAGCTTCAAGGAAGAAATACAAAGTTGTAAGGTGGACAATGAAAAAATCATGCAGACACAAGAGAAACATGAAGAGGTTAATGTAGTGATACTTCAGAGTTTGTCAAAATTACAGCGATAGGTGCCACTTCAGATGAACCATGGGCAAGAGGACAAAACTAATGGTGCATATGGAAGTCAGTCTCATGGTGGTCATAGGTTGGATAGAGATGACACAGTGGGAGATGGAAAGTTGTTGGATACTCTGGATAGGAGAGGTGATGGACATAGTTACTACTTTAGTCTTGGTTTTGATAGGCAGTATGATCATCATTGTTATCACCCTTACAGGAGGAGTGATAGGGTATACTTTCCAAATGAATTTAAGAATGAAAAGCAACCTACTTTTGATGGAGACTTGAAGAAGCCAAAATATGCAGAGGCTTAAATACTTGGGATGAAGTAGTTCTTTGAGTTTCATAATTACACACATAATATGAAGGCCAGAGTAGCTATCTTTAGCCTAAGAGGTAAATAAGATATTTGGTGGGACGAGGTGAAGTAGGTCAGAGAAATCAGGATAGAGGACTTGAGTTGGCATGAGTTCAAGAGGATTTTTTTGGAAAAAAAGGCTTGTCAAAAAGGTACTATAACAGTAAGGCCAAATAATTCTATGAGCTAAAGATGGGACTAATGATAGATGAGGAGTATATGACAAAGTTCCTGGAGCTATTGAGGTATGTACCATATCTTAAAGATGAGAAGACTAAAGTTCAACGATTTGTCAGTGGTTTTCCATTAGCATCTAGAGATTGGATTGAGTATGATGAGCCTTATTCACTTGAGGAATTTATTGGGAAATTGAAGCATTGTTATGAAAAGTCCAAATGTAAGATTGAATATCAACAAGGATGGAAAGGGAAAGATAAAGGTAAAGGTAAATGGAAGCTGAAAAGTGAAAGGCCTCAGAATGTAGAAGAGAAAGAAAATGTGGCACCACAATAGAAGTTCAATGCAACTAGAGAGGGACATGGATCACAACAGTAGCATAGAGGTGATGGTATGGTATGGTTGGAGTGTTGGACATGCAATGAGGAACACCTTAAGAGAGATTTTCCACAAAATTAGGGTGGTAGGACTCAGATATATAGTGCACAGGAGGCGAAGATTGTTGGGGATATTAGTTGGAAAATTCCTCGTATCTATGCAGCACTTGACAATAGACCAACAGACCATCAGGCATATATCATTGAGATGGATGGTAAGCTTTGCGATCAAGTTGCTTCTATTTTGATTGACCCTAGATCTTATTATAGTTATGTTAGTCCTGAATTGGTGGATAAGTTTGGTTTGAATAAAGAAGTGCATGTAGAATCTTGGCTAGTGGAGTTAGCTACAGGTAACAAGAAGAGAGTTCATCATTATGTAAGAGCTTATACATTTGATTTGAATGGTATGCCTACCGCAACACATTTGAATGTATTACCATTGGGTCATACAATATGTCGTTGGGCATGGAATGGTTGTACATTCATAGGAAAAAGGTGGATTTTTATAACAAATACATTGATTTCTTGGACAAAAATGGGGAATCAAGAGTCTTAAAGGGAAAAAATAAAACCACATCAGTTAGGATGCTGAAACCTATGCAGGAAAAGTGTAGTCACAAAAATGGGTGTGTGTTATTTTTAGTGCATATTTATAGAGATAAAGGTAAGGAAGTTTAGAATGCAGGTGTTTTGAGCAAGTATCCAGTTCTACAATAGTCTTAGAATTTGTTTCCTGCTGAGGCTTTAGAGTTTCGACCTCACAGGGAAGTAGACATTTCTTTTGAGTTAGTGTTAGGGATGACTCCAACACCAAAATCACTTTACAATATGACCACACCTGAGTTGGTAGAGTTAAATTTGTAGCTAAACAAGATGCTTGACAAAGGATACATTAGGCCAAGTGTATCACCTTGGGGCACACCATATTGTTTGTAAAGAAGAAGGATGGTACTCCCAGTTTGTGCATTGATTATAGGTAGTTGAAAAAAGTGACCATCAAGAAAATTTATTTGTTGCCAAGGATTGATGACTTGTTCGATCAACTAAAGGGAGCAACAATTTCCTCGAAGATTGATCTGATATCTAGATACAATCAAGTATGCATAAAAGAAGAGAAAATTTATAGACAACTTTCTGGACCAGGTATGTGCATTATGAGTTTGTTGTAGTTCCATTTGGTTTGACTAATGCCCCAACTACATTTATGTGTTTGATTTATAGTGTCTTATGTCCCTATTTGGACAAGTTTGTTATTATGTTCATTGATGACATATTGGTATATTATAAACATGAGGAAGAGCATGCCAAGCATTTGGCAACAGTGTTGAGGTTGTTGAGAAAGCATCAGTTGTATGCTAAGCTCAACAAGTGTAGTTTCCTTCATACTAGGGTACATTACTTAGGACATGTTGTCTCCGAGGAGGGCATAGTATTGGATCGAGAGAAGACAAGAGCTATCATGGAGTGGGAAGTCCCCATGAATGTGGATGAGGTGATATGTTCCATGGGGTTAGCAAGTTATTGTAGGAGGTTCATCAGGAAATTCTCATAGATTGCTTATCCTATTACATTATTGAAGAGGAAACGAAATAATTTGGAATGGAAAAAGGAGTGTGAGGTGAGTTTTGAGCAGCTTAAGCATTTTTTGACACATGCTCCAGTGTTAAAGATCATAGATCTAGAGAAAGAATTTGTAGTTTGTACATATGCTTGCAAGAGAGGACCTGGGGGAGTTCTTATGCAGGAAGGACAAGTAGTGTGATATGAGTCACAAAAACTAAATGAGAATGAAGATAACTACCCGAAACATGATCTTGAGCTAACACTGATCATACATGCATTGAAGATGTGGAGGCATTATCTTCTTGGTAGGAGGTTAGTATTGATGAGTGATCACAGTGGGTTGAGATACTTGTTTGACCATCCGCATCTGAATGCCAGGCAATCTAGATGGTTAACCATTGTCAGTGAGTTTGAATTCGAGAACAAGTACATCAAGGGAAAGGACAATAGGTTCACAGATGCTCTTAGTAGGTGGATACAGGTAAATCATATAGCAACTATGAGTTCTTATGGGATAGATCTACAGGATAGGATATTGTAGCAGGTCAACAAGATGTTAGGTAAATGGAGATAGTGCACAGGTTACAATAGATTATACGTACAAGTACAGGTATAGGTATGTGTACAAGTACAATTATAGGTATAGGTACATGTAGATGTATAAGTATAGATATAGGTATAGGTACAGGTACAAGTGTAGGTATAGGTGCACAATACGTGGACTATTCTCTCATGACAAATGGATTGGTCAGATTTAGGAACATGATATATGTGTTAGACAAAAATGATCTTGATAAGGTGACCTTGAGGGCATTTCATGTGAAAACATATTCAGGTCAGCCAGGATATCAGATGACATTGACCATAGTGGAGAAATTTTATTATTGGCTGAATCTGAAGAAGGATGTAGCAATGTTTGTGGCTATATGTTTCGATTGTTAGTAGGTAAAGGCAGAGTGTAGGGATTCGGGTGGACTACTACAATTGATTGTGATTCTAGAGTGGAAATGGGAGGTCATTGCTATGTAATTTATTATAGGTTTGTCGAGGACAGTGAGACAACATGATTCCATAATGGTTTTTGTGGAAATATTGACAAAGGTTACACACTTCATTCTAGTGATGGCTACGTATTCATCTAGTGATGTGGCACAGGTGTTCATCAGAGATGTGGTTAGATTTCATGGTGTTCCAAAGAACATGTGTCAAAAAGGGATGCAAAGTTCAATTCCAAGTTTTGGAAGGAGTTGTTTTCAGGATGGGGTATAGAATTGGCCTTCAATACAACTTATCATCTATAGAAAGATGGACAAAAAGAGAGGGTCAGCATGATATTGGAGGATATGTTGAGGATGTACGTGATGCACCAATAGAGAAGATGGGAGGATTATCTTCCATTGGTTTATTTTGCATACAACAATGGTTATCAGGATTCATTGAGGATGAGTCCTTTTGAGGCATTGTATCGGCGAAGTTGTAATACTCCCATCAGTTGGAGTGATTCAGTTAACAGGGTGTTGATTAGACCAGACATGTTAACACAATTGGAGCAAGTAATGCAGGTAATCAAGAAGAATTTGAAAGAAGCACATGGTAGGTAGAGGAGCTCTGCAAATTGGAACAGGTTGTCCAAGGAGTGTCAGGTTGGGTAACAAGTGTCCTTACACATCAAACCAAAGAAGAAATCCTTATGGATTGGATCATGTGCCAAGTTGGCACCCCCGTTTTGTGGACCTTTCAGGATTATTGAGAGGATCGGCCCAATATCTTATAGACTTGCACTACCTCTGATAGTGAAATTCCATGATGTTTTCCATGTGTCATTGCTTAAGAAGTATGTTAAAGATGTTGATCATGTGATTGACTAATCCATATTGCTGGTGGAGCCATATGGTTAATTCCAGCCAAAACCTCAGTGTATATTGCAGAGAAAGGTGCTCATGCTTCGAAATTGAGCAATCGTGTAGGTCAAAGTATAATGGAAGCACTTTGGGCTCGATGAAGCTACATGGGAGATGAAAGATCAGATGCAGGCTATGTATTGCATTGTTTTCCAGTTGAGGCAAAGTAGTTTTGATATCATGTTTGGTACATGTTTTGGTGATATTTTGATATATGTACATATGTATATGGATGTCAATACCACCATGATCTATGTTATAAAGATCCAATAACTGGTATGGGTGTCATGTCATTATAGTTGTCATGTTGTTATGTATTCATGTTGGTTTGCTTTTCAGCAGTGTGATCATTATAAATACTTAATCGAGCTATGTTATAAATCTCCATGGGAAGTATGTATACTTCTTAGTGGTTTTGTTTAGGTATAGGTGTGGTTGAACACGAAGGATTGTGTCTCCCAAGGGGAGGGTTCTATAACATCCCTAGTGTAAAATCCATGTAATAAAAGTTAGTAAAGGAAAAATAATAACCACAGTTGATGGTACACTTATTCCAAGCTTAATGTTGGGCATGACATCCTAGTGGGTGTTCATTGATTTATTATAGCTAAGGAAATTGGAAAAGACAATGGCTAAGGCTTTGGAAAGGAAAAATATCATTTTTGGTACATTTATTTATGAAAATAATGGAAATAAGGAGAAAAGGAAGGTGAAAGTTCACATGTTGCAAGTGAGGAAGAAAATGAAGGAAAATAATGGAAAACAAAGAAAATAAAGACATAATTGATAAAAAGGCTTCTGGGGATTAGTTGGTACCTTTTGTCAGTTTAGTTTTCAAGCTCTCTCATTATTTTGTCTCTCTCTATCTCACTATTGGACACTTAGATTTTTCTTGGAGCACTTTGGAATTGGATCAAGAAGACAAAGAAGGCAAGAGGAAGGAAAGAGAAAACAAGGAAGATCAGGATCAAGTCGTTACATCAATATTCTTTGCAGGTATCTGTTTGCATGTGGGTTTCCCTTGCTAGATTTTGAATTCATGGTATTGCATGTGTTTCTTTGTTGTTATGGCATGGGTTTTGCTAGGTGTGACAATGTTTTCATCCTAGCCTTTCCATTTCTAGATAGTCATGGTGTGATGGGGTTCTTATGTTTCATTTTAGTTGGATTGTCGAATGGATTCGAAGATGAGTGAGCTGGATCTTTGAATAATAGAGCAGATGACCTAGTAAGCCATGAACCAGACTGTGGATTGCAGTAAAGCCAAATTTTGTGTTGCCTCGATGGGCCTAGGAATCCTCAACTAGAGTATGGAGACATCTATGGGAAAGCCTATAGGTGGTTTCTCTCCATTAGGCCTAGTAATCCTAGGATGGGATATGCAGTAAAACCTAGAGAGCGGGTTTCAGTTTAGGGCCTAGTGATCTAGTGTTGATTGCAATAAAGCCCGAGAGATTAGGAGATAGGAAAAATCCTCATGATGTAGGTGGAGAAATCTAGTCCCATCGATGCTTGTTTTAGCCTAGTGATCTGGTGGAGATCATGGTAAAACTTGTTATTAGATGTTTATTGTTTTGGCCTAGTGATCCTATATGAGGGTGAGGTGGTGTAGCCTTGGGATGCCCTGGTTAGTTCTTTTGGTTTGAGTCTCACATTCATTCTTGGAATATGGCACGAGGGTGAATGGCTAAAGAGAGAATTGGCTCAACCATTCTATGGCCGAGTGGAACGTGGTAGTCCATTTTGGGTTGGTTTTGGCATTAATTAATAAGAGGTTCCTTCCTTGAGATATTATGTGTAAATGTATTGGTTATTATGTGTATTATATGCATGATGGAACCTTGGTATATTTTTTGTTATTATGCTAGTTATAAGAATGTATTATGATAGTGATAATTTATGGCTCTCCTAATTTTTTATTTGTAAATGAATGAAAAATGTATCTATGAACTAATAGATGATAATGCAACTGATGACATAAGGGAAAAATGCTTCTTAGCTATTCTTAGATAAGTATGAGACCCCTATGTTTAGCTCTATTGTTTAGACATGTAGATTACATAATTGTGACATGCTTGACAGAATGTATGCCATGGCTAGTAGAGGTCCAGTCTACACCTTCTCATTGATTTTGAAAATGCATCATCGCTATGTTGTGTAAATTTATTTCTGAAAGTGTCATTGAGTTTTGGGCGGTGACCTATGCTTTGGGCCTGAAAAAGTGGCAAACATCCTAGATTCCCAGGCATAGGTCTGAGGATAAAAGTCCCTAGAGGCATACATACCCATGTTGTGGGAGAGTTTTGAGCCTCCTAGCCGCATTCTTGTCCATATAAATGGAACGTCTGAGAGTTTAGTGGTCTAAAGCTTCAGTTGGTCTCAGGGGTTGGTTACATGAGTGGTTGGGTTGGCTCCTCAGAGTTCTGTTGCTAATGTGGAATGTTTGTATGATGTGTTTCTATCGATTCCACTTCCTTAAGGTCAACTAGGAGGTTGAATCCCATTATAATAGCCTCTTGTTGTATATTTACCTCATTTGGTCGGTTACTTAGGTAGATGTGAGATGAGGGTGTTACAGTAAGATGAGTTTTATACTAGTCTGAGTGTACAGGCATTGAATGTGTTGAGAATTCTATACGGAAATGATTATTTTTAACTCTCTTTTACTTGGTAACTTCTTGTGATATCCTTTTACTTATTATCTTTGTTTCTTATTATTATTTGTGTTCATCATCAAACAACTACCAAAATAAAAAGAACAAGAACACAAAATATAGGCTGCAAGTTAGGGCCAAAACCTCCCCTCTTGAGAGGAAAACCTGTAAATCTCTTCTCTTCCTTATAGAATCTTCAATTGCATAATTCCATGACCCTAGGAATGAGACTAATACCCTCCAAGGCCAATACGAACCTCTTTGTATGATGTGTTATCTCCGATCTAGTTAAACCCGGTCAAATCTCTTCCACTAGCACTTCTTTAACCTCTTGTTGTAAGATTCTTGGCCTCCTACCGCAGATATGAAATTTTGACCTCCCTACAGTTGCAGTTTCCCACTTGTGAGCTTTGATATTCTTGTAGATCCTTCCCTTGACCTTCACTTGTCTTTCCTTGACTTCTGGAGCTTGAGGATGACCCTTGGTGACCTTTTCTTGAGCTCTTTATATCCTTTTCTCCAAGATCGAACTTGAAGATAGAAAATCTAGGTATTTTGAAGAAAACCTAATATTCCTTTAGCACATGTGACAGAAAATAACCCAAACAAATATCTTTCTCATCCTCTTATTTCTTCACCGCCTTCTCCTTCTTCCTTGTCTTCTTATTTCTTCACCGCCTTCTCCTTCTTCTTCCTTCACTAGAATGAGTGGTGAGTGAATGTGCTTCAAATAGGACGAGTTCACTTCTATTTATAAGCTCCTCAAGGGTGGACGTGTCTCTTCCTTTTGGCCAGCTTGCGAGCTACTAGGCTGACTTGGTATTGGAGTGTATTCTGACACTATTAAAGACAAAAATATATTTCTTTGCAAGTTACAATGTGCCTAGTGGAGTCTTCAACTTATGACAATGATTATTTTGACTTCTTGGCCTAGGACAAACCCTAGAAGCACTCAATGGGTGTTGACCTATAAACAAAAATACCTTGAGCATGAAACCCATACTCCAAATAATAATAATAATTTTCTTTCTTTCTGTAATTTACAAGAATAAAAAATACATTTCATACTTATGAAGAACAAACCTAGTTACACATTTTTCAACACTTCCTTTTAACTAGGAAGGTATTCATAAGAGGTACATGGACATTCTCAATCTGAAGAGATCTCATAAGAAGAGTTGGATTGGTAACCCATGTCTCTAGCATCATATCAAACAATATTGTCACATAGCAAGGCCTTGACTAACATATCTATCTCTCCACAAGATCATAGCATAATGCTAGTGAGATCAATGATTTATAGACACATCATTGTCTCTCAAGGTACATACTCCACTGGGTGTTCTCAGAGTGTGACCATATTTTGACTATTCTTGTCTTGGATAGCGAGTCCTCAAAAAATATCAGTCCATGACTACTCTTATCTTGGATGCCCTAACTCATCCTCAAAGATTATCAAATGCCATATGGTTACCCAATCCTCCATTTTCTCTTCCCATGTGAAGACAAGAATGATGTGCCTATCTCTCCCTCTCATCTAGGGATTATATATCAACCAAGTGAATCTTTTCTCTTAAGTACACAAGATTCTTGTTAGGTCGATATTTTGTCAATATGTCAGTTACCTGCTCACTTGTGGAGATATATAGTAGCTACATCACACCATTTTGTACTAGATCCCAAATATAGCGAGACTTGTTATTTATATTCCTTTTCTTTCCATGAAATATTGTGTCTTCATACAATCGTATACAATTGGTGTTATAACGATGTATCACTATAGGGTCCATCGGTCCTTCAAATAGATTGGATAATAGCTTCCTTAACCAGAACGCTTCTCTCCTTACTTCACAGGTTGTAACATACTCAACCTCAGCACTACTCAAAGCAATTATGTCTTTCTTTATGTTAAAGCATGAGAGTATGGAGGATCCCAAACTAAAACATCATCTTATAGTGTTTCTTCCATCTTTCTCATTGCCTCCCCATTCAAAATATGTATATCCAATCAGGTGGAAATCATTCCTTCTATCATATCTTAGGCACTAATGGATAGTCCTCACAAATATCTTATTATATGTTGTGTTTCTATCTAATGATCATTATTTGGCTCTACTTGGAATTGACTGAGAATTTTTACTACAAAACATATACTTTTTCAAGTATTCACCAAGTACATCAGTGGGCTAATAAGTTGTCTATATGTGGAAGAATCCATAGGGATCAATTCATAAATCCTTAGTATTTTTAAGTTCATGATCATTGGAGTGGTCATTGGTTTGCAATCCAACATGTCAAACCTCTTTGACATCTTGATCACATACTTTCCTTGACCCAGATAAATTTCATCAAGTCCTTGCTAGCTTTCTAGTCCCAAATAGTAATGCATCAACCCTAGATCCTTCATGTCAAAAGTTTCTCCTATTTTCTTCTTAAATTCTTCAATTCAACCTTCTACATTCGCTAGTAGAATATCATCTAAGTACAAAAATAATGATTACAGGTTCTCCTTCTACAACCTTGATATAAAGGTTTAGATCAGTAGAACTTTTTGTGAAGCCTATTCTTTGTAGGTGTGCATCCATTCTAGCATACCATGCACTTAGTGCTTTCTTGAGACCATATAATGCTTTGTTCAATATGAAAACATATTCCTTCATGTATTTAGCTTCAAATCCCAATGGTTTCTCTATATGGACTTCCTCATCAATTGGGCCATTTAGAAACATAGTCTTGACGTCCATTTGATGGATGTTCCATCCCATCAATGTTGCTAGAGAGACTAATGAATGAATCATTGTAGACCATGTTGTCAGAGAAAACATATCTTCATAGTTGTTGAATTCTTATTGAGGGAAGCCCCTAGACACAAATCTTGCCTTATACTTATCGATACTTCCATCTACCGCATGTTTGATCTTGTAGATCCAATTGGAAGTCACCATAGATTTGTCTTCAGGCCTAGGCATGATCTCCCAAACTCCATTCATCATTATAGATTGATAATATTCATTCATGGAATCCTTCCTTTCCAGACGGTTGGCATCCTCTTCAAAGGTGGATGGTTCTTCTTCTATTAGTTTTGACACATTTGCAGCATACCCAAAATATCTCCTAGGTTTCTTACTTTCTCTAAATGAACCTTTCACTGCCCCATGACCTTATGCACCAAGTAGTGTAAATTTCAACTAGTTTGGTCTCATTCTTGATTAGGGGAGGACCACAAGTTGAATGTGTTCAATGGGACCGTCATATTCATGAAGAGATTCTTCTTCTTCCATGTTAACTTATTCTTCAAATACTGGAAGTTCTCCATCATCAGAGTTCATGGGAAGTTCCTTACATTTCTTGAATGTGATACTCTCATCAAATATGAAATCTCGAATTCCTTCTATATGGTGTCCTTCATTTATGTAGATTATATAAGCCTTAGAGTAGTTGTTGTAGCCAAAAAATGTTCCTCTCATGCTCGATGGATCTATCTTCTTTCTTTTATCATTTGGTATATGAACATATACATGACACCCAAAGATAGGCCGATGTTCTATAGTAGTTTTATTCCTAGTGAATATTTATTCGGGAGTCTTGTTGTCCAATGACCTATGGGAACTTTGATTTTAAATATATGTTATTGTCATCGTGGCTTCTCCCTACATAAATTTTAGTAAATGTTTATCATGTAATATTTCTCTTACACTCTCACCAATGGATCAGTTCTTTCATTCAGGAACTCCATTTTTTTTTAGATTATATCGTATTGTAACCTCCATGTTAATATCAAACTCCTTAAATAATTCTATAATATCCTTGGATCTATACCCTCCTCCATTATCATATCTCAATATGCTGATTCTTCTTTCTGTAAGGTTCTTCATTTCAGCTTTGAATTCTTGAAATTTTGTAAATACTTCATCCTTGGTTTTCATTAAGTAAACCCAGGTCTTTCTTGAATGATCATATATAAATGTGATATAATATGGATGACCTCCAAGTGATTTGGGAGTCATGGGACCATATACATCAGAGTGAATGAGATCTAAAATTTCTTTTGACCATGAATCATTGCTTCCAAATGGTCTCTTAGTATTCTTACCCAATGCAAATCCATTACATACTCCTTCATGATCTTCTTTCAATTCAAGTATTCCATCTACTATGGAACTTAGAGTTGGAAAGATTTTGAAATGAAGATGACCAAATATTCTATGCCATAGTTCACATGGGCTATTTTCAATGTGAACCAAAGCTTGAGCTAGAGGAGATATAAACTTGTAAATTATTCCTTCTCAAATACTAATTAATCTTTCATTGTCTATGCTTGAGGTTTTACTCTATACAATAACGTTTCCGTTAATTAAAGCTACTATATCACTCTTATCTTCTAGACTTGAAATGGAAAGTAATTTCTTATGAAAATCTGGAACAAATAGGATGTTGTTGAGGTGAATGTTGCTTGCATTCTTCAGCTCTTTAGAGGTTGATCCAATTCCTCTCATGGGATAGCTTTTGTTGTCTCCAAGTTCCACTGAATAAGAATATTTTTCCTTTGATAAGGTCTTCAATTGTTTGTGATGACTAGACATGTGTCTAGATGAAATGTGTCAGTGAGTGCTAAGAAGAGACCTTCATATTTTGATGTGATCAATTCCTCAGTTGTAGTGAATATGAGATTCCATGTTTCCTTGATGCTTTTATTGATACATATTTCTACCTTTGAACACCTTTTGATGAGCAACTTCAATGTAGTGGAGATATTCATAATTCCCTTATCTAACCTTAGCTCTAAAACCATGTTAAGAATTCTACAAGGAAATGATTATGATTAATTCTCTTTTACTTGATAACTTCTTGTGATGTCATTTTACTTATTATATTTATTTCTTATTATTATGTGTGTGTATAATAAAATGCCTACCGAAACAATAAGAGAAGGAACATAGGATATATGTTGCAAGCTAGGGCCAAAACCTCTCCTCGTGAGAGGAAAACCCATAAATATCTTCTCTTCCTTATAGATTCTTCAATTAATGAATTGAATGACTTTAGGAATGAGACCAATACCCTCCAAGATAAATACCAACCTCTTCAGATGATGTCTTATCTTCAATCTAGTCAAACCTAGTCAAATATCTTCCACTTGCACTTCTTCGATCTCTTGCTGCAAGATTTTCAGCCTCCTACTGCATATCTGAAAATTTGGCCTCCCTACAGTTGCAGTTTCCCACATGTGAGCTTTGATCTTCCTGCAAAGCATTCCCTTAACCTTTTCTTGCCTTTTCTTGACTTATGTAGCTTGAGGATGACCCTTGGTGACCTTTGATTGACCTATTTATCTCCTTTTCTCCAAGATCAAACTTGAAGATAGAAACACTAGGTCTATTGTAAAAACCCTAATATTCCTTTAGCATGTGTGAGAGAAAATAAACCAAACAATGATATTGTTTATCCTCTTCCTTCTTTGTTGCTTTCTCCCTCTTCTTCCTTTGCTAGAATGATTGGTGAGTGAATGTGCTTCATGTAGGATGTCGGGTTTCCCAAATTGCTCTATTTTTACCCTATTCCCATAAGCCTTAACCTCTATTGTATCTCTATTTAACCCTCTCATTCTTGCACGAGTCCAAGACAATCATCTATTCCTACATATACTTCATATTTCATAATCAAGATTTATTAAGTGCTTTATTAATTACTTTACATAAATTTCATGCCTTTTAGTATCTCTTGTAACTTATGTTTAACTTTACTAAAAGTAATTGAAGAACTAAGTGTTAATCATTAGTTAGCGTGATCATTGCAGGAAGATTCTTGCACCGCCACTGATGTTGCTCTATGATCTCTATGATAGTTCGAATCCTTCCATGTGGACTTTTTTGATCCACGACTCCTAGTTCAGTTGTGGACTATCTGATGTTGGATATTGGTGACATATAATTAGGGATACTTGCCAAGAATACGGTCTACGGCCAACAAAGTTCGTGCTTTATTATAACCATTAGCCAGTTTTGCAATGTTGTTCATTAGTCTATTTGGCCGAAAGGCTTGAATAGGAAATCACTGTAATTAGTATAAATGGCTAAGGCCAAGAGACTGTATATAATGTAGACTGTAGGTAGAGCCAAGCTAGTGATCTCTAAGTTTGTAATTTCATTCACTTTGTAATTTTGTATCGCCCTCAGTTTTGGGTTGGACCCTTATTAGCACGTATATTTGTTGATCAAGTATAATACAAGGAATGTGCCATGTTTTCTTTTTTTTTGGTCAAGTAAGAGTGGAGCCTTCAATTAACTGATAAAAATATTACATATGGTACACATCTTTACAAGTGTAAAGACTAACAAAAGACAGACCTGTTGATGATTATGAATCAATAGGGTCAACAAAACCTGAAACATTACATATAAAGCTTACACATAAACCTTCGACCTTTATACAACCTGATAGCCATTCAATAATAACCCCACTAATCTGACGGTCCTTAAAGAAATCACATCGGAAACTTACATGACCCTTACCCACTTTATGGAGCCGGCAGAGAAAATAAACTATCAGTGTATAAAACTTTGGGTTCACTCTTGGACTTATCCTTCTCCCATTTTGAAACCCGATATCCTTTCGATCAAGATCTCATACGATCTGATGGTCCTTAATGATATCGCCCTGAAACATGCACAACTCTTACTCGCTTCATGGATCTGAAAAGGATTATAAGCCATTGGTTTAGAAAAATCAGGTCCGTTCTAAGACTTGACCTCAAATCACTTTCAAAACTCGATATCCATATGATCAAGCCTTTTTTGATCCAACGGTCCTTAATGATATTGGATCAGAAAACTAGCATGACCTTCACCTGCTTTATGGAACCCATAAATACTATAAACCACTGATCTATAAATCTTTGAGTCCGCTTGTAGACTTAACCTCTGGTCACTTTCCAACCCGATAGCCATTTGATAATGAAGGCCATAAAACCCTATGTTCCGTGGGCCTTCAACTAGCCCGTTGTTTACCATGTACTCCTCCCCTATAGTTAGCTCTGACTTAAGCATTGTTTGTGGGATTGATGGTTAGGATTGACTCCTACTTCCACTCTCTCCTACTTCCACTAGTCTTCCTCCTGCTCATTACTCATGGTTTGGAAGTGCTCCATGTCTTTGGTCACCTGTCGTTGACAATCATCGCGCAATTTACCCGAGGGTGTCGAATCCCAAGCATACCTAATATAAATTTCCTTACAAAGCACTTCTTTATTCGCCAGACGATCAGCTAACATATTGGCTTTTCTTCACACATGAACGAAGCTGACAGTTCTCAAGGTTCGCAAGTGGGAATGAATAAGTTGAAAGACCTACGATAGCCTCCAATGTTTTGATACTTTTCTAGGTGTCATTCCATTATGTATCTTCTTGGCTGCATTAATGACCAATTTAAAGTCTACTTCAATGATGGCGTTGTGTAAATTTGACTCGATCAGGATTTCTGGGCACTGCTCTAAGGCCATGAGTTCTGCCATGTTATTAGTGGCAGTCCCCAAATGACTATGAAATATATCCTTTATGCGCCCCTGCTCATCTCTTATGACCCTACCAAATCCAGCCATCCCTGGGTTTCCCTTAGAGGCTCCGTCTATATAGATTTTCAAAAAACCACGAGGAGGAGGCTACAAGATATCTTTACCAGCAGTTGTTTGGCTCACACCCTTGATAATTCCCTAGGGAACCAGTGAATGGAGACCCAACTATAGTAGTATACGAGCATCCTGGGGAAAAGGAGGGTTCTCAGGAAGTTTCCACATAAGGGCTCCAACTGTTTCTTTGAGTTGTCATAATATTTGGGCAAGGATGTTCTGGGTCAAGCCTATTTTGTTCTTGAAAATATTTCCATTGTGTTCTTTCCAAACATCCCAGATAATAAAACCTAGAACCAGAGTCCAAGATTTGTTAATGATTTCATTGCCTGAGAAGTCTTTCCTTCAATTCTTCAAATTTTTGGTGATGGTGAGTCTGTCCCTATCAATTTTCCTGAAGACTAAGGCCACCCAATCCCACAAGGTAGAAGTGAATGGGCAGAGGTTGAGTAAGTTTTCCATCATCTCCTCCTGTAAGCCACATAGATGGCATTTGGATGGGCTAACAAATCCCCTTTTCAAAAGATTCTCCCAAGTTAGAATTTTCTTTTGTTGAACAAACCACATAAACAACTTGATTTTCATCGAATGTGGGTTCTATCAATGATCCTTCCATACCTGATCAGGGTTTTGATAATCAAACCCTAAGGCCATTTGTTTAGCTTCTTTTAGGTTAAAGTTGCCTTCATTGTTTCTCCCCCATCTTAGTTGGTCAAATGAGGATGACACCAAAATATTCCTCTGTTCCAAGTCAAGAGCAAGAGAAACCGCCTGGGCCTTCAAAGGACTCTCTTCATTATAAACCAGATCCTTCCATATTCTCCATTTACCATTGTTCCTTACCTGATCCCTGAAGTCACTTACCATAAGTAAACCTTTGTTGTCAGTGTCATTCTTCAGAGTGGTTAGCTCTTCCTTAAACAAATTTGGTTCCTGCTGCCAATTATCCTCCCAAAACCGTGCCAGGTTCCCATCTCAGATCTCCTAAAAACTATGTTACTAGACAGTCGCTCTATTCTCCCAACCAAGGTTAGAAATGTGGGAGCCCTTGATGAGCCCTGACATTCATATATTATCCCTCTCTTGCCAATTATTTGCATATTTCTATTTCCAAAGCTTGGCCCAAGGGATTGCCGATTCCTTAAGCCACCTCCACCAAAGTTTTGCTCTAGAAACTCTACTGAGGGTTTCAGGGTCATGGATCCCCAAACCACCATGGGCCTTAGGTTTGTAGAGCTTGTCCTAGGCTACCAAATCCCACTTCTTTTTATCTTCCCCTTTGCCCCAAAGAAAATCTCGTTGAATACTCCTGATCTATTGCAAAACTCCTTTAGGAGCACGAAGAGCTGAAAACATGAAAATCAGAATAGACTGTAGGACAACCTTTGTAAGCACAAGACGACCTGCCAAATTCAAATACCTACATGTCCATTTCCTGACCTTCTCCTGAAGTTTATTTGTTACTGGCTCCCACACTCCCTTTCTTAGAGGTTTTTCCATAAGAGGAATTCCAAGGTACTTGGAAGGTAACTAATCTCTTTGAAACCTAAGAATTCTGGTGAGGCTCCTCTGAATAGAAATGTTAGCATTAAAAAAGAAAATCTTTGATTTATCAAGGCTTATTTCTGTACCAACGCCCATAATAAAGTCATTCAGGATATGTTTGAAAGCTCTGGCTTCCTTGACTGTGGGAATACCCTGAAGTATTTTTTCATCCACGAATTGTTGATGAATAGAAGTAGAACCATCTGGGGTAAGTTTCAGACCCTAGATTCTTCCTTCAGCCTTTTCCATTTTGATCACTCTACCTAGCCCTTCCATCATGAGAACAAAGAGGAAGGGGGAGATCGGGTCCCCTTGTCTGAGACCCCTAGAAGGCATAAAGGTTCTGAAGGGAGAGTCGTTAAGCAAGATGGAGAAACTAACTGTGGATACAAGGGCCATAACCCATCTTATCCAGTTGTGGTCAAAGCCATAAGCTCTTAGCACTGCTCTGATGCAAGACAAGCTTAGCTTATCATAAGTTTTCGCTAGGTCAAGATGTATGATCATAACGGCTTGCTTATTGCTCTTAAGAGAGTATACCACCTCGTGAGCTTGTATGATGTTATTGAGAATTTGTCTTCCTTCCACAAAACTAGTTTGCTCCTCTGAGACAAGAGCTGGAAGAAGGGGCTTGAGTCTGTTAGTGATCACTTTGGAAATAACTTTTTACACCACTTTACATAAAGCTATGGGTCTAAATCTGTCCAGTGTCATAGCTTTTTCCTCCTTAGGAATCAAAGCTATGAAAGAGGCATTAAGAGCCTTCAAAACTGTTTTGGATCTTCTAGAGTATTCCACAACATCAAGGATATCTTGTTTGAGTGTTTTCCAGCAAGCTTTGAAGAAGTCCATATTGAACCCATCCGGGCCAGGAGCTTTCCCATTTTGCATCTCATTGATAACTTCACTGACCTCCTCTTCAGACACTGACCTATTAAGATTGTGGTTGTCTTCCCTGGTTACAAGCTTAGGAATGTACTTTGTGAATTTGTTAATGAACCGATATCTATTAACAAGAGGCTCCTCTACTATGCTAAGGAAGTGTTGAACTAGGACAGATTCCATTTCTTTATGAGAGACGAGCTCTTTCCCATGTGAATCTTTAAGTTTTGAAATTTTGTTATGTGACTTGTGATCCAAGGTTGATTTATGAAAAAACCTCATGTTTCTTTCTCCTTCTTTAATCCACTGCACCCTTTATTTCTCTCTCCATAAAATCTCCTCTTGCATGCACCAATCTTCCTATTCATTCTAAATAGAGTCACCTTGAGTTTTCCGTTCCTTGGTAAAACCTTCTGTGATGTTTATCTGATTAATCCCCTGGAATTTCTTCTCAACTTCTCTTTTGGCTTTAAAATTATTACCAAACTCTTTTTTGTTCCACTCTTTAAGCCTATATTTGATGTGTGTAAGTCTCTATTATAACATGAACATTTTAGTGCCTTGAACAGGCATATATTCCATCCACCATTTGTCAATATTTTTGGTAAAGTCAGGGTGAGAGAGCCAGAAATTTTCAAACCTAAAAGGCCTGTTCCTCAGTGTACCCATAAAATTAGCTTCAAGCTAGATAGGTTAGTGGTCCAAGCCTCCAAAGGGAAGGATTAATGTTTCCATATCAAGGCCTTTGAGAAGGAGGTCCTCTAAGATTATGAATCTATCTAGTTTAGAGGTGACTTGAGAAGCACCTCCCCTCTTATTGTTCCAATTAAAAGTTCCATTTATTGTTTTAGTGTCCACTAGCCCCATGTTATTTATGAAGTTCTGGAAGGCAATGGAGTCTCTGCCTAGTTTTTTGGTACCACATTTTTTATCCATAAGAGATTTGATCATATTGAAATCCCTTGCTAGAATCCAGGGAATATCAGGATATCTCTCTCTCAGCTCCTTAAGGGAGGTGAGACGCTTGAGTTTGTATTCTAGTTTTTGAGGACCATAGATGTTTGTGATCATGTAGATATCCTCACCTCCCAGAGGTTGAATCACCAATGATAGATAGTTCCTAGAAGATTCAGCATCCAAGAGTCCAAGTTTTTGAGGATCCTATAGTGTAAGAATTCTCCCCCCACTGGGTTGTCCCCTTTAACCTCTACATAATCATACTTTATTAACCGTTTGATGTGTATCTCTATGATCTTTTCCATCAAACATTTTGTTTCCTGAATAAAAAGCATATCTTGTTTTTCTTCTTTTATTCTACTGCTGAGATTTCTTTGTTTCCTTTTACTTCCTAGACCCCTAATGTTCCAGGTTGTATGCTTAATTAAGAAAGGTTTTTAAAGGAGTAACTAGTAATCTCTCATCTTACCTGAGTTAATCATAAGTTTCCCACATTCGGTCAGCAACTCATTCTGTCTTTTTCTTCCTCTTTTCCTACCCGGGTTCTTGGAAGAATGCATCGGTGTATCCTCCATCATTTTCACCCCTCTATTCTCTCATCTATCATGGTTTCTTTTGACTCCAGAACCCTTCGATTGTGATCTCTAGAGGAAGAGTTGTTGAACCCTGTCAAACTCCTATTTTGGCAGAGAGTCTACCCCTTTTGTGATTCCCTGCTCTAGAAACTTTTCTAGATCTAAATTATCCCTCTCTAGAATCTCCTGCAATTCATGGTCCTCCATTCCAGCCTCACTTGGGGTCATCTCATGTTCCCTACTGAGCTCCATAACGCTCGGAAGATCATCCTTTTTTTGGCTATTCTCTGGTATATACTCCATGTTAGCATCCCTTTCCTTCTTAGTGGGATTATTCTCCGATTCCTGGTTTGTCGCATTGTCTCCAACTTCTTCTTCTAAGATCTTGAAACTATTGTGGTTTGGTTGTCCATCCTCATTAATTTTCTTTTGGTACCACTTGCCTCCTTTCCCTTTAACCCCCAACCTTAGTAAAACCCTCGAGATCTTTGCTTGTAGTGTTTTTTGTGATGCTCTCTAGTTTGTTCAATGGGCAGTCCCTGTATAGGTGCCCATTTTCATGACACTTATGGCACCTAAATTGGACATGTTCATAGTCCACCTCCTGCACCCATTCTTCATCATACACTTCTAAAATGATTGCATGTGGAACCCCATATAAGTCCATTTCCACACATATCCAAGTGAAGGCAGTATATTTGCCTCTTAGAGTAGCATCTGAGATCTTTATAAAATTCCTTGGCTTGTTGCCGATAGCCTTTAGGGACTCCGACAACCAATAATCTAAAGGAAGGGAGTAAAGTCTTATCCATACCGGTACCGATATGAAAGTTTCTCATTCCGGGACAAAGTTCATCACCCATGGTCACATGTAAAGGCTTGCAACAGTGTAGAAATAGGGTCCTCCCTCGAAGACTTTGTCTTTATCCTCTAAGCTTGTGAACACCACCCTGAAGAAGCCCTTGGAACCAAGGTGAAGGTTGATTTCCCCCTTTGGTTTCCAATGGTTCCTTATCCATGCTTGCAAAGCCTTCTCTATCGGCCAAATCCCCATAAATCTGTAGATAACCGTGTATTCTGCCATGTGATCTTTGTGCACCAGTAGTGTTGGGTCACTTAAAACAACCCGAGGAATAATTGGTGACTTGGGTTTACAGACCCCTGTTGAACTCATAAGTGCAACTTTCTAACTACTACCCTCTGTCCTCTTCTCCTTACTAGCTTCCTCATGATTCTCTTCCTGTCCATGAGATCTGATATTTTTTGGTTTTTCTATGTTAATAACCTTTGTTGCCACCTCCATTGGTTTCTTGAAGTGGTGTGATCCAGCTCCCTTGCTTCTGTCCACAACCACTTGACTATAGGAGGGTGCAGAACTCCCTCCTCTACGTCCTACCATGGTGACCAATGACAAAACCCTAACGCAAAAGCCTAGTTTAGATTGTAGAGCCCTCGTTCGTTCCAAATTCTCCAAACTATCGGATAAAATGAATACTCGAATGCACCATGTTTTGATCATGTTGTGTCTAACTTTTATTTTATGTGTGATTAACTGCTGAATCATTTTGTTTCCTAAATGGAAAATGAGCTTGTTGGCTAGGGCCCAGCCAACCCAGCTCATTTACCCTTGAACCCTAGTTTAGATTGCAGAGCCCTCGTTCATTCCAAATTCTCCAGACTATGGGATAAAATGAATACTCGAATGCACCATGTTTTCATCATGTTGTGTCTAACTTTTATTTTATGTGTGGTTAAGTGTTGAATCGTTTTGTTTCCTAAATGGGAAACGAGCTCATTGGCTAGGTCCCAACCAGCCCAACTCGTTTACCCTTGTGCTTTCACCATTTAAAATGCTTGTGCGAACATTTATTCATTTGCAGTTGTGTGGCTTGGATGGTTCTTATGTTTATTTTAGAAGTTCCGAGTTAAATTCATTTCATAGTCAAGTGTAAATGGATCCGTAGTTTGGAATTTTAATTAAGTTTGTTTCTTTCTTGCAATTTCTTTCCTGCGATTTTTGTCTTAGTTTACTTCTACTCGGGTCGTGTAGGAAGATTCTTCATGTACTAGTGCATGTAGTTTCTTGCACTCTGGTTTATTCATTTACCTCACGGCAAGTGTTATGTTCCTTCTCCTACTTATAATTTCACTTATTCCTACAAGAAAAAGTATTGTTAATTCAAGTAATCATTCTTAATGTTAAGAGTTATACTTCTGAAGGATCTAACAATGTTTACGTGAATTAAGGAAGAACTCTATTACAAACACCATACTTCACACTTTCATTTTATTACTTAAGAAAAAGGAAGAGAAACATTATAAGTTAATTTCCGAAGTTAGTTTGATGCATGCAAATTACTTTGACTGCTACTTTGATTATTTCAATTTTTTTTTGCTTTACGAATTTTACTTTCATTGCAAAGTTCAGTTAATTAAAGCATTCTTTTTCACATGTAATTTATCTTAGATTCTAGCTTGCAATTGCAATTATTTTCAACACATCTTTTAATTCTCTCGAAAGTAAATTGGAAACTTTGGTGAAGGAAGCTATGTCTTAGTGCAAGAGCTGGTCTCTTGTCACAGGAACAGAGTGCTCTAAACCTTGAGGCTTGGAGCACCTCCAAAAAGACATAAATCTTTAGTAAAGAAGGTAAAATATACTTTTTCATAGAAGTACTATACCTGCACTAGTGCAAGCAGATTGCAATAGTATAAGAATAGTTTGCTTGGTGTAGAAGGAAAATAAATTTGGAAACATATATTTGCAAGGGCCCACTTGTTAAGGTGTTAGCCATCTATATTGAAGATAAACATAATATTTCATTTCAGCATTTAAGATTGCTTCTAGTTGTGTGAAAGTTCCTTTACTTGATTTCCTTGCAAATTATTCTTTTACATTCCAACACTAGAATTGCTTTGGTGTCGATTGCCTTTAAGATTGTTTTTTGTCTCATTCTGCAACATTTCATTTGAGAAGTAGGATTAGGAAAAGGAAAAGTTCATACCACTTCTGGCATTTCTTGTTCTTCGTCTCAAAGTTTATCAAATCCCCCGATTGACAATTAAGTGTTGAGGAGTTTTCTGAAGTGCAATTCCTACACAACATAGGAAATGGTCTCTTCTATTTATAGGCTCCTTAAGGGTTGACGTGGCTCTTCCTTTAGTTTGACTTACCAGCTTCTAGTACGACTTGGTCTTGGATCGTATTCCAACACTTTTAAAGACAAAAATCATTTTCTTTACAATTTACAATGTTCCTAGTACGATCTTCAACTTATGGCAATGGTCCTTTTGACTTCTTGACCTATGAAAAACCATAGAAGCACCCAATGGGTGCCTGACCTATAAAAAAAATACCTTGACCATGAAACCCATGCTTCAAATAATAATAATAAATTTCTTTCATTTTGTAATTTACAAGAATAAAAAATACATTTCATACTTATGAAGACCGAACCTAGTTACACATTTTTCAGCAACATTGAGTCAAGAGATCAATCCTTGGGAATTGCACAATAAATTAGGAGGAAATTTCTATACTTGAGGGGCTAATTTCCCCAATATTTGCACAAGGAATCAGGAGGCTTGATGAGAAAATAATTGAATGAGTGATGGCCAGAGCTTCTCGTTTAGGAGAGAAAGCAATTATTCTTTTGCAGGTTGAGCTCAGAGTTGGAGATAACAATTGCAATAGTTTCTCTATTCAACTGATTAATGCAAAGAAGCTTGAGTGGTCTTTCCCATTTGGGTTCCCTTAGAAATCACTGTGTACTTGTGGTTTTGATTATTGCATGTCTATGCATGTTGTTCTAAATTATGATTCCCAATCTGCAGATTATTAGAGTAGAATTGTATCTCTTGTTTTTTCATTTTTATATCTTGAAGAGTTACAATTTATAGAAAATTTATACATGGTATCAGCACCTTGAAATCACATTAGAACCAATATTTCGAGATTGTCTCTCAGGAATCTTAAACTTTTAGCTTTTGTGCAACAATTTTCTGTAAGATTGGGAGAATGTCTTTCAACATATTGATATTGGAGTATGCCTTGGAGGGTAGCTCAAATTTCATAGCCTATAAGGATCGAATGGAAGAAGTGCTTGATGAAAATGGTGGTTTAGAATATATTAAAATTGATATTGTGAAAACTTCACAATCAGATGTAAAAAAATTATCCCAATGGAAGAAGGATTGTTGGGCGTAGCCCAACTTGGCCTAGATTTTGGAAAAGAGTATGCATTTTGTGGAGCAAAGCATGTAGTGGAACAACGAAGTGCATTTTGAGGAATTTAATATACCTTGTGGTGTCGTAAGGGCTTCGGGGTGGGTCAAAGCCCCTCCTTTTTGTAAAACTGGGTGATTTTGTAAGGTATCAATGATTTTGGGGCCATAGTTGCTTGTTTCAAGGAGTCTCTGGTATTTGGACCATGTTATTTTGATGATGTAACCCTACAATGTAATAGTATATTTAAGGTAAAACAATAAGAAGATAATGATCAAATCAGATCAATATAATAGTATTATGGGTGAATTATTGTGATCTGTAGTTTGGTAGCAAAGGAGAGGCTCTGCAGTTGAGTGGGTAGAGGCATGGAGAAGAGTCTGGAGCATAGTGCGCAAGCCAAGAACTAGTTTTTTTTCAAAGATTTATTATATTAAGCAAAATTCTTGTAGGTGTACCCCTACACTAGGGTGAACCACATTAATTTGGTGTTGTGATGTGTATATTTGCTTATTATCTATTGTAGAGTAGTAGTTATTACAGTTGCATTTTACTTCATCACAGTAATGGTTTATGGTTTTATATGGCATGTTTAAGTGATTAATCTAATGCAACAGAGTAATTTATAAATTCTAAGAATAAGATAACATAATAATACCACATCTCCTAGCCCTCCAAGGCTACAGGAACCCGGTTCTGCATCCTCCCATAGTAACTATGAGTGAGATTGCAATCTGTTTGCAGATCGTTGCCGAAAGGGCCAGTGATCAAGGGTTTTGTTAGTGTGCAGTAAATATTGAACTTAGGTCAGCCAAAATAGAGCGAACAAGGATGTTGCAAAGGCCAAGAAAATTATTATGGAAGGTGTGCGAGACCATGTGGTCTCAAATATCCATGGAAAAGAGGCACCATTTTCTATGTGGAAGACAATGACTGAGATATTCGAAAATAGCAGTGACCATAGAAAATTGGCCCCGAAAGACAAACTTTGAAACATAAGAATGTATAAGAATGACATTATTCCACAATATCTCTCCAAATTTACACAAGTGCGAGATGATCTTGGAGGAGTTTTGGTGAATGTTGTAGAAGATGACTTGGTGAGCCTAGCTCCTCTAGGCGTTCCAAAATCCTGGCACAACTACTAGGAATCTATGAATGGAAGGGAAAAATTACTGAATTGGGAAAGGTTATGATCTGATTTGGTTCAAGAAGCATTCAAGAGAAATACTAGAGATGGAACTTCATCCAGACTGAAGGATGAAGATAATTTTTCCTTGGTTGGAAAGGGGAAGAAGGGAAATGGAAAGAATTCCCAAAACAAACCTAAATATAGACAAAATAATGGCAAGAAGAATTATTTGAGCAAGATAAAACAAAATTCACTGTCACGAATTTGGGAATGACGCAATGAAATGTCCACACAAGAGGTCTACCAAGAAGCCTTCAGGAGGTCCAAACAAGAGGTGAATCACTAGCTTCACATTTCGAATTAGACTTCACCCTAATATCATGCATGTCCAACGTTGTTATAGGGAGTGTGTGGTACCTTGATTATAGTGCATTCTTCCATATGATAGGGTGAAAGTATTTTTTCAGTAGCCTAGAGGAGAAGGATCTCCAAATGCATATCAAAATGGGGGTTGATGGGAGGTATAGTGCTACAAGAATTGGTGTTGTCACCTTTGAGAGGGAAAAAGCCTCTCCTCTTTGCCTCAATGATGTTATGTTTGTACCTGGGATGAAGAAGAACCTAACCTTTGTAGCAGTATTGGATGATCATGGCTATGATGTTATTTTCAGTAAAGGAAAAGCATTTCTAAGACATATAGTTACTGGGCAAGTGAAGTAGATCGAGGTTCGAGTGAAGAACCTCTACAAACTTGAGGTGGGAGATTGCATTGCATGGAGTAGTAAGGCTAAAAAAGTGTAGAGTCGATATATAGGAGAAATTTGGCACACAAGATTGGATCATCTACACCATGGTTCCTTAAAAATCATGCAACAAATTACCACTGATCTCCTTAATGGCTCCATTGTTTAACAAGATGTCTGCAAGGGTTTCACATTGGGGAAATATGTCAAATCCACATTCCATCACTGAGATATCAAAGTAGATGAAATATTAGAGTGAGTCCACTCTGATGTTTGTGGATCCTTTTCTACAGCCTCCACAACAAAAAATAAGTACTATACTATTTTTATTGATGATTTCTATAGAAAATGTTAGATCTTCCTCATGAGAAACAAGGATGAATTTTTCTCAATTTTTTTTGAATTCAAGGCATTGGTTGAGAAGGAGACTGGGAAGAAGGTGAATGCTCTTAGGAGCAACAGTAGAGGCAAATTGTTTTTACATACCTTCAAGGATTTCTATGCCAAAGAAGGTATTCCAAACGAATTGATAGAACCCCATAACCCATAGCAGAATCGGATATTTGAAAGGAAGAATACGAAGCATAGTGGGATTAGAAAGAGCCATGTTGCATGATAAAGGGCTACCATTACATCTATGGGTGGAAGCATGCAACACCACAATCTACTTGCAAAACAGGAGTCCTCATAGGATACTTCGTATGATCACATGAAAGGATGCTTTCTCAAAGATAAAGCCTGATGTGTCTCATTTCATAATTTTTGGAGCTTTAGTTTATTTTCATGTCTCCAAGGATTTAAGGAAGAAACTTGAGCCTACAACAAATTTGGGATTTTTTGTAGGATGCACCGAAACTCCACACAATTACTAGGTGTGTTTACCTTCAATGAGGATGATAGTTATGAGGAGATATGTCAAGTTCAATGAGGAGAATTATATGATATGCTCTTTGGAATGAGAGATAAGTATCCCACCAAAGAAAGAGCTTATAGCTCCACATGCAGCGTAGAAGACATGAGGTAGAGTGGAGGCACCCACTCAGCCAAAATATTTTAGAGAGGGGAGAAAAGGAACTAGAGAAGTTGATATATTGTTGCAGGATGTTAGGGAGAATGTGGGAGCCCCTACATCATAGAGCAGGTAGAGTAGGTCACCTGATAGGTACACTAGTTACATGGATCTCATGATAGAACTCATTGAGAGAAAGCCTTCTTCATTTCAGGAAGCGATTTCTCAACTTTTTTAGGTTAATTCCATGGTGGAAGAATATGAATCCATCATGAAGAATACTGTAAGGGAGGTGGTGTCGATACTAGAAGGGAAATTAGCTTGGTTGGTTCTACATGGATATAGAAAGTGAATCATGGAGTTGATGGGAGAATCAAGATGGACAAGGCCAGGTTTATGTCCAAAAGCTTCTGTTAGAAAGAGAGAGTAGACTATGAGGAAAATTTTGCACCAGTTGCAAGATATTCCTCAATTAGATCCATTCTAGCATTTGCTATGTTGATGGGGTGGAAAATCCACCAGATGGATGTGAATGTCACCTTTCTCAATGATGTTGTTGAGGAGGAAATTTAAATAGAGCATCCAGAAGGATTTGAGACATATGATTGAGATTCACATGTGTGCAGATTCAAGAGAGCATCATATGGTCTCAAAAATGCACTCTGAGTATGATACACCTGGATCGATAGTTATATTAGTAGATTGGGATTCACCAAAAGTGAAGTAGATGCAAACCTCTGTCACATTGTGGTAGATGGTAAGTTTCTTATTCTTTTTTTAAATGTTGATGATTTAATGTTGAGAATGCAACAAGATGATGGAGCTTAGTGGAAAGGAGTCGCCTTCACTAAGTGGGCCCGCAGGTTATTTTTGGCGCAGTCTATTTTTAGACTATGTCTATTTTTAGACATATGGATCATGGTCTATGAGTTGCAGGATGCTATTTGTGGATGATTGGTCATGTTGGTAAAAATAGATGGACTTCTGTTTTTAGACATATGGGCGGTTTCTATTTTTAGACTGCAGGCTAAAAATAGAACAGTCAAATATTATTGTCTCATAATAATATTTGGACTATAAACATTACCTTATCCTCTTGGAGCACTTCAGTTTGAGCTACAGATGTGGCACATGCAGCTGTCAGAAGTAAATACACTTTTCTTGTGGGTCAGTTGAGCTATTGCATGTAGGACTTTAGTTAGAACTCATGTGGTTGAGTTTGGTGGAGTTGATTGTGGAGTTGATGGAGTTGTGTTCAGTTTGACTTGGTTGAACTAGTTGTATCTTAGTCTAACTAAAGAATACACTAGTGATGAGTTTTGTGAATTAATTATTAATTAATTCACTAATTATGAACTCATAAAGCAACTAAAGAATACATCAGTTAAGTCAGTGCATGTACAGTTCAGTGGAGACAGGTGTTAGAGGTTGAGATTGCTATCAGTTGTGATTATAGTTGTGCATGAGATTTGCAAATGCATGGATGTAGATTGCCCATGAGGCTTGCGTAGTATAACCAAAGGAATTTGATTTCACAGGGTGATTGATTCTCTTGCAGGATTGCGCAGTGGAGGCAGGCAAACAGTGGAGGAGATTTGAGACTTTAGATCTGAGCTAGTTTGTGTGTAACAGGTGGAGATAGTACTGAGTACTTGTGAGGAGTATTGTACTATGTATTGTTACATGTTCTCTATCATTATAATATATAGATAGTGTAGGTTTTCAGTTGTAAGCTTTCCCTGGGTTACATACTATGTTAATGTGTGCATGCGATTGATGTTTCATTGTTTTTGATGCTGCTAAATTGATGATCAACGTAGAGGAGATTATGTATTGTGCATGTATTCCACAATAGTGTATAATCAGGATAATCTCTGTGAATAAGTGTCATATTATTTAAAATTTCTACATTTAATATTGACAGTGGAGGAGAAATTGATTTTCTCTTGCATAGAGGATCTTGCACGGGATTTTGAAATCAAAGCCATGGGATTAATGCATTACTTCCTCGGGTTGTAAGTATGGAAAGGTGATGGTGAATTTTTTATGTCTTAAGGGAAGTAAGCCTTTGAAATACTTCATAGATTTCACATGGAAAATTGTAAACGCATGGACACACCTCTAGCTACAAACTAGATGAAGGAAAATGCCACTTCAAGTGAAGAGGTTGATGTTACCATTTATAAGCATCTTGTGAGGTCTTTGAGGTATCTTTTTAACACAAGACCCAACATATTCCATGTGGCAAAAAATCTAAGGAAAGCTATTGCGATACCTACCAAGATGTACTGGAAGGAAACAAAGCATGCATTACGGTACCTCAAAGGAACTACTGAGTATGGATTATGGTACTAGAGGAAAGAGGGAGTGAATATTTAAGGCTTCACTAATGTAAATTTGGTAGGGATTCCATCAGACAAGAAAAGTACTTTACGTGCTATCTTCAGTGTTGGGTCCGTAGTTATTTCTTGGTACAACAGGAAGCATAGATTTGTGTCACTTAACTCAATAGAGGCTGAGTACATAGTTGTAATTCAAGCGGCATGTGAGGCCATATGGATGAGTAAAATACTTGTGGGTATTTTCAATCAGGAGATGGATCCAACAATGATATATTGTGATAATCAAATTTTCATTAAGCTCTCTGAGAATTCGATATTTCATGATAGGTCCAAGCACATTGATATCCAATATCATCGTTTTCTGAACTCTATGCAGAGGAGAATTAGGTTTCTATAGTACATTCCAACTGAGGAGAAAGATGCTTGACATCCTGACATAAGAATTATTAAGATCTAAATTTGAATTCCACAGGTGTAGGATAGGTGTGGTGAAAAATCCCTTTCTTAATAGGAGGGAGTGCTAAAAAATGTAGCAAGAAAGACTCAAATTGGCATTAGCCTTATTCAAATTGAGTAAATCGGATTTCCACGTCAATAAGATAACTTGAGGCAATCTGATTTGAATGGAAAATGGTATCCACCCATGAAATTTACCCATGATATTGTAAGTGACATCCACCCATGGTATTCATTCACCCATGGTATCGTAAGTGGCATGGACCCTTGGTATTCATCCTCCCTTGGCATTTATCCACTCACGAAATTGGTCCATGGTATTATAAGTGACATCCACCCATGGTATTCATTCACCCATGGAATTTACATGTGGTATTGTAACAAAAAAAAAATCTATAAGTAACAAGTCACATTTTGTAGAAGGACAAATTGTCCACCACAATGTAGCCTTTATAGTTATTATCTATTTTAATTAAAAAAAAACTGGTTTTGTTATTGTGTGTTCTCCTCTTTTCTTTTGGCATTTCATTTTTTCAGATCTTTGGGGCCTCTTCCCCCAAGATCCATTTCAATTTTTTAGATCTTGGGGGCCTCCTCCCAAGGTCTAGATCACAATTAATAGTGTGACATGGCTCTTGTCACTTAGGTAGCTCAATAAATTCGAGTTAGGGGCTTGGATTTCAATTATACATGTGTTGATTGCTAAATTTTAGCAGTCTAGTTCAGTTATTTTCAGTTGTATTCTAGTAACTGGCCTCTAACTATTGATAGAGTCACGTAAAGGTCAGTTTTGCAGTGGGATAGTAGTATAACTCAGAGATCTATCAATTAACTAATCAATCAACTCAAAATAGCTAGTGCATGCATGGAATTCAAGTTCCTCAACTGAAGTAGAGATGGCAAGGCCAGTGTAACATTAGTTGTATACTAGTTTGAGTGTACAGGTGTTGCATACAATTAAAATATTAATCCTTCGAACTTGTGCAAACAATTAGGAGTAAATTCCTCTCTCTTAGGAGCTAATTTCCTCAAGATTTGCGTAAGGAAATAAGAGGCTTGATGAGAAAATAATTGGCTAAGTGTTGGCAAGAGTTTCTCATTTATCAGAGAGAACAATTATTCTTTTGCAGGTTGAGCTTAGAGCTGGAGTTGGAAATTGAAATAGTTTTTCTATTCAACTAATTAATGCAAAGAGGCTTGAGGGGTTCTTCCTAGTTGATTTCCCCTAGAAATCATTGTGTACTTGTGGTTTTGCTTGTTTCATGTCTATGCATATTGTTCTAAATTGTGATTTCCATTCTACAGATTATTAGAGTAGAATTGTGTCTCTTCCTTTTTTAGTTTGAAATCTTGAGTTGTTGCAATTTCTATCAAATTTATACATCCCCTGTTGTTGCTAACATTTTTATGGTGGACTTTCAAACATTAGTCCTTGAGACCTTCCACTTAAAACCTAAATTATGGAGGTGATTTGTTGATGACACCTTTGTTATTTGGTCCCATGGTCTACCTATTCTCATGCGTTTCTTTACTATGTCAGTCAGATTTCCCCTCACATTCAGTTCATTGTGGAGCTTGAGGAGAACCATGTCCTTATCTCTCGCCTCCCTAATGACTTCCTCACTCACCAAGTCTATCAAAAGAAAACTCTTATTGATAGATACCTCCATGCTAGGTCCCACCATCATCCTACTAAAAAATATGGCGTTCTTAAAACCTTTGTTTCCAGAGCCATTGGAATGTCCTCTTTTCAATCTTTTCCTAGAGAAGAAGCTCATCTCACCAAAGCCATCAAATCTAATGGATACTGCACATCCTAAATCAAGAAGGCCTTTCATTTAGTTCTCCGCCCCCAACCTACAATCCTTTCTAATAAACCACCCCTAGCCAAGGTAACACTTCCCCACATTCAAGGAGACACTGATCATATATCCAAAATTATTTCTAAAAAGAACATCAAATATTATTTCAAACCCTAGAAAACCCTCAGCCAAATTTTCATATTGGCTAAGGAAAAGAGTGACCCTATGTTAGGGCCATAGTCTATGAAATACCTTGCTCCTATGGAATGTCTTACATAGGGCAAACAAGTACATATTTCAAAGCTCGTCTCAAAGAGCACATGGCTGGCACCTACTATAACTCACTTATAACTGCATTGCTAAATCCACCATCATTGAACACTCCCATAATACCAAGCATCTAATTTTTTTTTATAAAACTAAAACATTAGCCTCTGCTCCCTTCCATACCAACTGTGTCATTAGGGAAGCCTTAGAAATTGAAAAACTCCTAATAACATTAATCGTGAAGATGGATATAAATTATGCTATCCCTGGAAATGCACTATTGAGTTATTATCCTCTAGACCCCTTTATCCTAATATCAATTATAACCCCTCTTAACACCCTATCCCCACCCCACCCTTTCTCCTATCATTTTGAAATTTCCCTTATCCCCCTTTTTTTCTTCCTTCCGTTTGTTTTATTATAACTTTACTTTTCCTTTAATATTTAATTTAATTTCCATTCTCCCTCCCTCTGTTTTATTATAATTTCTCCTTCCCTTTGCTATTTATTTTAATTGTATTTCCATTATAAACATATTTATACTTTCTTATTTAATTTAAATTCTTTTATTTCAAATTTTTTTGTTTCTTTCTTATTCTTCTTCTCCTAAATAGCTTATAGAATTAAAAAAAAAATCATTTAATCCCTAAATTATGAATTCTACAATAATTTAATCTTCTTCTTCCTATTAATTATAATTTCTTTAAATTAGTATGTTTTCTTCTAATTATTTCTATGTCAATATATTTGACCAATAAATAAAAATTGACCAATGTTAATTTGACCAATTTCTTGTCCTCAATTTCCCTTTTTAAAATAATTTATATAATTTAATTCTCTTTTTAAAATAATCTAAAATATTTAGATTCTTTTTTATTTTATCATTTCCCTTTCCAAAAATTCATTATAATCAATGTTATTTACTTATTCTAACAATTATATTTTTACCCATTTTAATGGTTATATTTTAGCTTCATCCTTTATCTATTTATATGAGTCTATCACTCTTCACATAACCATTTTAGCTTCATGTCCTTGAAGATAGGTGAAATGTTCACCTGAAAAATTAAGCATATCCATAAATACAATACACAGTCTTCCAGAAATCTTTATCAATAAAATAAATTTTGTTAATATAGAATAAATATAAAATATATAAAAACACACTCACTAAATGTGTAGATATTTTGAATAATATAACACTTATTCACAGTGATTATCCTGATTATACACTATTTTTGGAATGCATGAATAATACATAACCTCCTCTACTGTTGATCATCAATTTGCAGTATTCAGAAACAATCGCATATGCACATTGAAGTATCAAACACACATATCAACACAGTATATCACGAGGAAAGCATACAGCTGAAAACCCCCAACGATCTGTATATTATATTGATTGAGAACATGTAACAATACATAGTACAATACTCCTCACAAGTACTCAGTACTATCTCCACCTGCTACACACAAACTAGCTCAAATCTGAATCAAGTCACAGGTTCAAATCTCCTCCACTGTCTGCCTGCCTCCACTACGCAATCCTACATGAGAATAGATGAGAATGGCTGATCCAAACTCATATTTCCCTTGGCTGAACCATGCAATCCTCATTGGAAATACTCAATCCATTGATTGTGAAAATCTCATGCACAACTATAGTCACAACTGACAGCTGTCTTGTCCTTTCACTCACCTCTAACACCTGTCTCCACTGAACTGTCCATGCACTGAGTAACTGATGTATTCTTTAGTTTCTTTATGAGTTAATAATTAGTGAATTAATTTAACAATTAATTCACATCACTCATCACTAGTGTATTCTGGAGTTAGACTAAATACAACTAGTTTAACCAAGTCAAACTGAACACAACTCCATCAACTCCTCAATCAACTCCACCAAACTCAACCACTTGAGTTCTAATTGAAGTCCACCATGCAATAGCTCAACTGGCTCACAAGAAAAGCGTATTTCCTTCTGACAGTTGCATGTGCCACATCTGTAGCTCGAACTGAAGTGCTCGAAGAGGATAAGATAATGTTTATAGTCCAAATATTATTAAGAGCTAATAATATTAGACTGTTCTATTTTTAGCCTGGCAGTCTAAAAATAGACTCCGCCCATATGTCTAAAAATAGAAGTCCATCTATTTTTACCAACATGACCAATCATCCACAAATAGCATCCTGCAACTCATAGACCAGGATCCATATGTCTAAAAATAGACATTGTCTAAAAATAGACTTTGCACCAAAAATAGCCTGCGATCCCACTTAGTGAAGGTGACTACGTTTCACTAAGCTCCATCATCTTGTTGCATTTTCAACACTCCCACTCAACAAGATATGGATTATCTGTAACCCCTATCCTCCAACTATGGAATGTTCTGCATGCAACACATTTGCCCGGTCCACTTGCTCCAACAACACTTGGAACAAAAACACTCCCAATTGACTACTCTGTTGGGCTAGGAACATACTCTCATGCTGAAGCTCTACCTACTGCTGACAAGTGCTCCCTCTCTGACATCTGCACTACTGCAACATCTCCATGCATCTCATACCATTGCACACCTCTCTGTGCCACCTAGCACTGTGAAAAACACATGTGCCTCGCGCATTGCTGCAACCTGCTAGCTATGCGCTGTCCTAGGATTCCCTACACTGTCGCTCTCTCTGCCGCTCCATCCGCATCTGTCTCTACCCAATCAGTCAGTTCCTGCTACTCCTCATCGAGGCTCCCGTAGCAAGGTCTCATCCAAGAGGTTGGGTACCTCAAGGATCCTGCCCCTCCTCCTTGGGACGATCAATCTACATCACCCCCTCCTACCTGAGAATGGCTGCATCGACCCTCTGCCACCTGGCTAAGTTTCCCTACTGGAGTCTCTGCATGAGTAATGTCTCTACTCGATCTCCTCTCAGCTCCCTTGTTTTGGGCTACTCCACACCTCCTAAAGCTGCTGCACCAATCGTGGCTCCTCCACAATCGTCTGAGACTTCTTCTGGCTCTGCATGTTGAGAGGTAATATACGCTCCCTCTCAACCACCAAGTCTCCATCAGTTGCCTCGCTGCTCAAGGATTTGCATGCATCTTGAACCTCAAGAGCATACAGGTTCTTGACCCGTGAACCAATCTGTTTCACCTGTCTAGTGATGATGTGTCTAAGGAAAACCTTTCCCTTACTGAAGACTACATCATAGCCTTTGTCTTCCGGCATCGCGATCGAGACCAAGTTTCTCTTCAGTCCTGGTATGTACTTGACATCGGTTAAGGTAAGGCGAGCTCCATGCTCCCTCTGAAAAATAATTGTGCCTACACCTGAGACACTATACTTCTCATCATTACCCATCGCTATGAGTATCTGGAGATCTTT
>APFE030890467.1:0-37468 GCA_000404065.3 Pinus taeda | reverse complement strand
CACTTGATTTGGACCAGTGGAACCCACTCAAAAGATGCTGCAAAGGTGCGCGGACACGAGAGACAGGGGGCGCGGACATGAGAGAAAACTTTGCCAGAAATGACTTTTTTGGTCAAAAAACACTGTTTTGACTATGGTTGACTATTTTTACTTGTAAATCATGGATAAATGTAATATTTTCATGGCACTTTGATAGATTTTAACTCTCTTTACTCTTCTAGAAGCTTCCTTGATGTAAAAAGTGAAAAATTAATGCATGAATTAGTTAGCTAAGTAATAGAGGCAAGTTGTTGAGATGCCTATTATCTAGTGCTTAGTTTGGAATTACTTCAAACTGCTCCTAGAAGAATGAGCTCGACCCCTAGAGGCAAGGGAAGAGGTTAGCTTGCCTATATTATGTGTTCTCTTAGTTATTTTGAGAGGTTGGAAGGTTGGACTCTTGAGGGAGAAAGTTTCATTGTATATTGTACATCTATCTTTGCAATTTCAAGAGGAAGAAGGCCAGGGTTTTGCAGACATCCTTGTGAATTCTTGTGGATTGTAGTGTTGATGGTGTGTTCTCTACTACATGTTCTTGTAAGTCTGTTTATGTATTATACATCTCTCTTTTGCTTCTATTTGGACAGATGAAGTGGTAAAGTTTGAATTCATGCTTTGACATGCTCAGTTTTTTAGTTTGTTCAAAATTTATGTTTTCTACTGTCTAGAGAGGATTCAAATGGTTGTTTGCCCTCTTTAGCTCCTTCTCTATCATCCCTGATCATCCATCTCAGATTAAGGCATTAGCGCTCAGTCCTACCTTGCCCAAAGATCCCCCTGCAAAAAACTGTGCTCAATCCCCGCACCCTGAATTGCACTCCCTCCAATTGCCACCAAAAACCCAAAAATCTTTAAATCAATCCCCCTTATCAATTTACTAGCCTAATATCTTTGATCCTAATTGGTCAGCTTATCATATTGAAAGATCTACCGAATCTGACCCGAGAGAGCCTTCTCATACCTCGTAGGGCTAGCTACGAGGTGAAATGGTTTGATGTAGCCTTGAGAGTTTGTCTATCTCAGCCTAGGTGAATTCCAAGCGCTAACAAGTTGTAGGGTAGATAGGCTATATAGGGGTCCTGTATATGACCTTTTCAAGGTGTGAATTTAGGCTCGTGCCGGCGACTCATGTGGAGTAACACGGTTGTTGTGTGAACCTTTGAGGTTGGTGTGGTGACCTCGCGTAAAAGTGGCCATCAGACGCAAAACCATCGGTTTGAGTCGCGATAAGTTGCAATGATATCCATCGGCAGTCGTCGCAACTAGGTCATTGGACCACACACGGTCTATGCGTCCGTGCTTAACACAAACACACATACATCGACAGTTTGTTCACCAAAACCTATGGCCCAATAGACATGTGCATGTGCATCTTTTCAAAAAATAGACATGCGTTGTGTGCATCTATGAGGGCATAAATGTGCGATTGTTAGAAAAAGGGGGTTTTTTGTCTTTTTTATAGCTTAGGGAGCCAAAATTGATGTTTGACATCCTTGATGGTAGGGTGATGTGGAGAGAGTGTGACTGGGAGGCTCTACATACGACGGTCATGGGGGACCTGAAAACCAACCAAAATTTGACTCAGTTTCTGAAGTTTCTTCAAAATCCCATACTGAGATCATAGGATAGATTTCTGTGCTTTTTGATCTGCTATTGGGATGTGGACTGATAGGTTATGGTGATCAATAGGGATAAACTGCCAATACCAGCTCAAATTGATGTATATTTTGTGACATGTTTTCTAACTCAAGGGGAGGCTTTTCCATATCCACTGCCATCTGGGCATGTGGATATCCATTGATGGGCAAAGAATGAGGCTCATTGCAGACCTAACCATGATGAAGAGGGTTGTATCAAGGTTACTTCCATCTTGGATCTTGCTGAGTGACATGCTCTAGCGATGATCGTCAGTTTGGTGGGGCCAGCTCCCCTACATTGAGTATCGGGGCCTTAGATAGCAGTCCTACAATAGTTGCAAGTGGGTCACTTCTTTGATTGGGCTCAGTTCGTGTACAGGGGCATGACGTCCTAGTTAACAAAGGTGTGGCATGGTGAGATTTAGAGCTTTTTCTAAGTGAGTATTCTATGTCGCATTATGTACGAGAGGGTCATGATGCTCCGACCTATCCTAGCAGTGTTGGCAGGGCCTACTAGGAATCCGTGTATGCTATGTTTGGAACTTGTGATGCCACGAGATGGTGGTGTTGCTGTGAGGCATTATTTGAATTCCATCGTGGATGTTTGGTTTAACTCCAACCCTCAACTAATTTTGGAGTTCCCTACCATGGTGTGGACTTCTAGGGAGATCCAAACTCGAGGCTTCCTCTTGGTTATGCTTGGGGATCAACATGTATGATATTTTTGTTTATGAATTTGTGTATTTTTTTTACATGTATCAATATTTTTTTTATAGATGATGATGCAAATAGCATGTTTTTTTATTTGCAGAAGTGGGGCCTTAGAGGTGACCACTAGCCTACTTGGTAGGAAATGATCTGAGATGCATGGGTGTCACAGGGACGGCACCCGAACCCTAGACCAAGATATTTGAGGCCACATGTTGGGCCTAAGCCGCCGATGCAATGGTGTCTAGGGACAAATAGCAGTGGCATGAGCATGCTAGGGCAACAGAGGCACCGTTGGAATCTACAAAGGATGATCTATGAGTTACTGAGATACTTGGAGTAGCATTGAGGCCTTGACTAGAGGTTTTACCACTGAGGATTGGGCGAAGCTGGATGAGGTCATTGTGGAGACAATGATGTCAATTGAGCAGGAACATTGACAAGATTAGCGCTGCATAGCTATGGCGGTGGACACGACTAGTCCTATTTTGGCTCTTGGCATGGAGATCGGTGCATGGGAGAGGGACGGAGGGCCTTGGTTCTAGATTTTGGATGACATTGTGTATGTGCCAGGGAAAGCACCCATTATGGGGATTCTCCCCTATGTTTTTGTTGACTTATTTATCCTGATCGTGAGCTAGTGGATTGAACAACTATTTTTGGTACTCATATATTTTTGATATGCATATATGAGATGAAATATTTTGGAAGCTCTTATGATGTGTCTTATGCGTCTATAATTTTGATGTATTTCTGCATTTTTTTGAGATGAATATTATGCTCATGGTTTATGTATCTTGATGGTTAATATATATGTGATGTATGCCAGTATAGGATTTGATTAGCTATACGATCAACTGTACGATTTTGATCCCTTAGTATATATGTAAATGTGATATGATCAAAATGTCGAGCTAATCTTTGCGCATGCAGATACTTTAAAAAAAGGCATGAATCATGAACCTAAAAGGTTTTTTTTTAAATGTGATACAACTAGCTAGGAATCAAGGAATACATGTAGGTGATAGATACCTAAGTGGTAGGAATTAGACAAGAGACCTATGACGACATCGTATTCAGCTTGATTGTTGGTGGTTGACTCAATACAAAGTCAGTTAGAGAGATGAGGTGTCTGGTCAGGAGAGTACATGACTCAGGTTGCAGCAATGAGGTTTTGCAACCATTGAGAGGCGTCTTGAGAAAATCTACGATGATAGGCTAGAGGATGATCCATCTGTGACACATGATGAGAGAGAGATTTTTAGAGTGAATGCATAATGAGGTGATCATAATAAAAATAATTCATGGTGCATACATATACATTCTATCATTTTATGGGTGAAAATTTTTGCAGTAGAGACCATTGACGAGATTTTTTGGGCAAGTCCCATCGGGCTTTGGAAAAATGTATGCCCTTGAGGAGGTAATGTTTGATAATGTACGGGCCCTTCCATAGGGTTTCAAACTTCCCGAGTCCTACTACTTCTTGGGAAACAACGTAGCGGAAGACTAACTTCCATTCAGTAAATTTTTGAGGGGTGATGTTGCGATTGAATGAGGCTTTGACCCTGTTTTTGTGTGCTTCCTTATTCTGGAGGGATTCTCATCGACTTTCATCGAAAATATCCACATGTACCAACCTTTGTTTCAAAGGTTTCATGTCACTAAGAAGCTCGATGAATGAGTGTAAGGTAGGGATCTCACACTCAATGGGAAGTACAACTTCGACCCCATATACTAGTTGGAAGGGTGTGAACCATGTAGACGCCTTGACTGCTGTGTGGTATGCCCATAGGGTTGAGAATACCATATGTTGCCAATTTCTTTTGTGATTGTTCACCATGCGTTGAAACATGGTTTTGAGAACCTTGTTGACAACTTCTACCTGACCATTAGACCGAGGGTAGTATGGTGAAGCAAACTTGTGAGAGAAACCAAAGTGTTGGGATAGCTCTTGAAAGATTTCATTCTCAAAATATTTACCATGATTTGAAACCAACTCCTTGGGAACACTAAACCACCTTATGACATGGTTAAAGAAAAATCGTGCCACGGTTTCTTCAGTGTTATTAGATGTGGGCATTTCTTCTTCTGATTTTGTGAATTAGTCAATGGCAACCACAATGTACTTGTGGTTGCTAGATGATGGGGATTACAGGTCATGAAGTCAATTACCCACTTGCAGAAGGGGTTGACCACAATGAATGGACGTAGGGGAGTGAGTGGTGATCACGCCTTATGAGCATATCGTTGGCATTGCTCACATATTTTGACCGTTTGTATGGAATCATTGAAGAGGGAAGTGCAATAACAACAGATATAGCGGGGGGCACAACATGTGCAAATAGACGAAGCAGCACCCGTACAATCTTCGCAAATAGGAGAGGGAAGCATAGTAGTAGCAGATACAGCAGCGGGCATAACATGTGCAAACAGTCGAAGAAACACCCGTACAAGTAGTTGATTCATCTGAATAGCTGGCATCAGGTGAACAAGGTGAACCATCGTAGGGGAAAGGCTTTTCTGATGAGATAGAATAGGTACTTCAACAACTAGATGTAGACATGGAGCAACAAGAGTTTGAACAAGACATCGACCTCATGCCTCACCACAAAGAGGTCAACTCACCTGCTTCAATTCATCAAGTAGAGGAGCAAGTATCGGATGACCAAGGAGGCACTGAGATCCTTGGTGATCAATTAGATGAAGAGATGCACAACATCTCATTTGATGAATCCCAACATAGAGTTGTGCAGTCTCACAGAGTGTCAACTCCATAGGATCAAACATCTCCTCCAGAAGTTGAAGAAAGAATGATCGTGACTGATGTGCACAAACATCCAGCTGCCTTGGCCGATGCAACTAGAGTGTATGCTGAAGCCACTAGCTCAAGTGTTCGCTTCCTAATAGCTGAGAATGAGTGAATGGAAAAGTAAATAGAAACAACCAAGCAAGGAGGAGTCTTGGTGACAATGTCTACCCGAGCTGAACTGAAGAAGGCAATACTAGATGAAGTATTGTCCCTTGACACAGTTATGCGAGCATTGTACTCCAAGCTTGGTATCGTGCACAAGGCAGTCGTCCATCTCAACGGATGGCAGTAGCAATGTGCTGCATATTGATGAACAAGCATGTTGCTATGGAGGACATGCAAACATGGATAATGAAGTACAAGGGAACCCCACTTCACTTGCCTAAGACGATGAGGGTCAATGCAGTCGAGCTGAAGACATGTATCTAGAGTTAGGTTCAGAATTATGAAGAGCTCTTGTAGTTCATCACTAACGTACAGGCCTCCCATGCACGAGAATTCAAGAGTATGGATTTTGCGGTGCGCACGCATGTAATCCCATCAATCAGGACTTTCATCAAGGAAAAGACAAAGAAGCAGGTTTGACTTGAGCTTGACTCATACTTTGATGAGTTGATGCGCATTGCTACCATCCCAAACTTTCCTATCAGTGCAAACATCATGCACCAGTATGTTACTAGTCCAGCCACATTGAAGATAATGATGTGCATGCTTTCAGAGGAGTTGGACAGAGGAGCCCAAGTAGTGTACCCGGTTGCTATGGAGGCAAACGTCAGGTTTTAGACGAATGTCACCACAGAAGACACAAACATTATCAGAGACTACAGATCTTAGCATCAATATGTTACTATTGATCAGCATGAGTATGTTGACCAATTAGAATTATATAGTTGTCTAAGTCAGAGTGATGTCTAAGTTGGCTTGATCAAGCCATTGTGTTCACATGGGTACATGTGCATTGTAATGTTGAGTCATGTCAAGTGTAAGTCAAATGTCAATAGTGGATGTAACATTCATAGAATAGGTGAAGATTCATGAGGGTAGATGGACAGTCACAAAGGGGAATGTCAATGGCCACCCCATCCTTTGCTATAAATAGTCCCTCATAACTCATTGTATATGCTTTTGGTTAGCCAAGCTTCCAATAAGATTATCTTGGAGAAAGCTTCGACATTATTGTAACGCACCTTGGATTCTCCACTGCACGGAGCTAGTTCATCTATATGCAGGAGTAGGAAAATGTGGCTGTAACGTTCCATTGTTGGGGCTAGCAGGTTTACATGGATGTATTGTATGATTGGGACTTACACTTATTTATATAATAAGAGCCAACACATTTTCATGCATATGTTGTTATTGTAGTTGGACTATTTCAGTTACAGGGCATGAAGTCAATTTCCCACTTGTAGAAGGGGCCGACCACAATGACTAGACGTAGGGGAGTGAGTGGTGCTCACGCTTTATAAGAATATCGTTGGCATCGCTCACATATTTTGACCATTTGTATGCAATCATTGAAGAGGGTGGGCTAGAAATAACTGGGATAGAAGATTTTTGGGCAATGGCCATCCCCAAGAGGTGGCCAGCACAAGCCCTACCATGGCAATCATTTAAGGCTTGCTCAACTTGTTGGTGGTTGAGGTATTGATGTTGGATGGGGTTGATGCCTTAGCGATAGAGGAAATCCCCTAGAAGGAGGTAATGGGGGGCTTGGTGTATGCGCCTCCGATTGTCGTAGGTAAGATGGGGTTTGAACTTTTGAGTTCATAAAAAGAGGAGGATGTCACTAGAATAGGGGTCGTTTTTTGATACTAAAAATAGATGTTCATCGGGAAGAGCCTCATTAATAGGAGATACTTCAGTCTCTGTTGGGAGATATGTAATGAACTTGACAAGGATGAGCCATTTTTCACTTGGAAGAATTAAATTATAGATCAAATTCTTGTAGAATAAAAATCCATCGAGCAGATTTGTGGTTCATCGTACGACAAGTGAGAGGATACCTTATGGGGTTAATATCTTCTATTACGGTTGTGGTCTGAAGGATGATATAATGCCAAAGATTCTGTATAGAATGTACGAGAGCTAAGGTATTTTTTTATTCTAGTTCATACTTCAATATAGGTATGGATAAGTTCTTTCTGACGTAATAAATTACGTGATCCTTGTTATCTGGTACGTCCTGGACTAACACCCTAGTGATGGCTACATCTAATGCTGATAGGTATAGGGTATAATATTTTTTTGGGTCGGGTGGGCTAATCAAAAGAGCTTGAGATAATGTATCTTTTAAAGCTTCAAATTATTTTTGAGCTTGATCATCCCAATGGAATGGAATATCTTGACGAAGGACATGTAGGAAACCTTGTGCACAGGTAGCATAGTGAGGGACAAAGCATCGTAAGAAATTGGCCTTACCTTGTAAACTTTGTAACCATTTTAATGTTTTTGGAAGCGGTACCTCCTTAATGGCTTTGACTTTGAGAGGTTCGACTCTAATACCTTGCTGGGAAACTATAAAAACCGGTAGTGTTCCAACAATAACACATTATACAAACTTAAGAGGGTTCAAGCGTAGGTTTATTGTCGACATCTATGAAAGACCACATGTAGATCCTCCTGATGGTTAGCAGGCTTCTTGGATTGTACTGTAAGGTCATCCAGAAATGTAAGGATAAGGTGAGATAAATCTTGGAAGATGCAGTTCATGGCACAATAGAAGGTGGTGCCAACATTTTTAAGATTGAAAGGCATAACTTGGTATGCAAATGTACCCCAAGGGGTTGTAAATGCCATTTTGTACTAATCTATATGGAGAATATGGATCTTTTTATACCCAGATAAACCATCCATGAAGGATAAGGCCTCATGATTGGCACAAACATCGATGACTTGGTTGATGAATGGCATTGGGTAATTGTCTTTGGGACAAGCTTTGTTCATATCTTTGAAATCAGTATAAACACAGATGGTGCCCTATTTTTTCATGATGGGTATGTTAACGGTGCTGAACCCACCAACATGTCAAGGGGATCTCCCTGGTAAGAAGTCCCATTTAGACCTCAGACCATTCGGTGTAGGAGTCCCAACAGTGGGTCATAAACAATGCCTTGACTGCAATGTCCCACAATGGTAACTAAGATAACTCTGTCAATAGCAATGGTGTGACCACTATAGTGAGTTAAGGAAGGTGTATGGGAGGTTATAACACATGGGGGTTGAGATGAGTGCACCCCTTGGCAACCTATAATAGTACTCAACTGGGAAGGGAACACACGAGCAAAGATGCATCACAAGATGGAAAGTAGGTCAGCGGACAATCCAAAGTGATGGTTAAACCAACAACACATCTACAACAAGATTCATAGAATTGCATATAAATAAGTTGATACATAACTATGTAAGTTAAAAAACATACATTTCTAAGCAATTGAAACAGTCCAACTACAATAACAACATGTGCATGAAAATGTGCAGGCTCTTATTATAGAAATATGTGTAAGTCCCAATCATACAATACATCCATGTCAACCTGCTAGCCCCAACAAGGGAACGTTACAACCACACCTACCTGCTCCTCCAAAGGGATGAACTAGCTCCGTGTAGTGGAGAATCCAAGGTGCATTACAATACTGTCCAATATTTCTCCGAGATAATCTTATTGGAAGCTTGGCTGACCAAAAGCATATACAATGAGTTATGGGGGACTATTTATAGCAAAGGGTGGGGTGGCCCTTGACATTCCCCTTTGTGAATGTTCAACTACCCTCATGACTCTTCACCTACTCTATGAATGTTACATCCACTATTGACACTTTACCTACACTTGACATGACTCAACATTACAATGTACATGTACCCATGTGAACACAATGGCTTGAGCAAGCCAAATTAGACATCACTCTGACTTAGACAACTATAGAAGTCTAACTGTTTAACATACTCGTGTTGATCAACAGTAACATATTGATGCTAGGCTTTGTAGTCTCTGATAGTGTTCATGTGTTCTGCGGTGACATCCGTCTGAAACTTGACATTTGTCTCCATAGCGTTTGGGTACACTGCTTGGGCTCCTCTGTCCAACTCCTCTGAAAGCATGCACATCATTATCTTCAATGTGGCCAAACTAGTAACATATTGGTGCATGATGTCTGCACTGATAAGCAATGTGCATGAACTCGTCAAAGTACAAGTTAAGCTTTAGTTGGACCTGCTTCTTTGTCTTTGCCTCGATGAGAGTCCTGCGCGATGGGATTGCATGCGTGCACACCACAACATCCATACTCTTGAATAATTGTGCATGGGAGGCCTGTACATTAGTGATGAAATACAAGAGTTCTTCATAATTTTGAATCTGACTCCAGATACATGTCTTTAGCTTGACTGCATTGACCCTCATCATCTTAGGCAAGTGAAGTGAGGCTCCCTCGTACTTCATTGTCCATGTTTGCATGTCATCAACAAAAACATGCTTGTTCGTCAAGATGCGTGCTCTTCTAGCACATCACTGTTGCCATCCGTTGAGATGGACGACTGCCTTGTGCATGATACCAAGCTTGGAGTACAATGCTCGCATAATTGTGTCAAGGGACAATACTTCATCTAGTATTGCCTTCTTCAATTCAGCTCCAGCGGACATTGTCACCAAGACTCCTCCTTGCTTGGTTGTTTCTAGTTCCTTTTCCATTCACTCATTCTTAGCTATTAGGAAGAAAAATGAGCTAGTGGCTTTGATATACACTCTTGTTGCATTGGCCAAGGCAGCTGGATGTTTGCACACATCAGTCACAATCACTCTTTCTTCAACTTCTATAGGATATGTTTGATCCTATGGAGTTGACACTCTACGAGACTGCACAACTCTATGTTGGGATTCATAGAATGGGATGTTGTGCATCTATTCATCTGGTTGATCACCAAGGATCTCAGTGCCTCCTTGGTCATCCGAGACTAGCTCCTCTACTTGGGGAATTGAAGCGGGTGAGTTGACCTCTTTGTGGTGAGGCATGAGGTTGGTGTCCTATTCCAACTCCTGCTTCTCCATGTTTGCATCTGGTTGTTGAAGTGCCTATTCTATCTCATGAGAAAAGCGTTCCCCTGCAATGGTTCACTTTGTTCACCTGATGCCAGTTGTTCAGATGAATCAACTACTTGTATGGGCGCTGCTTCATTTGTTTGCACATGTTGTGCCCCTTACTGTATCTGCTGCTACTATGCTTCCCCCTTCCTCTTCCCTTTGTCGCGCACTGGTATGCTTGGCACTGCTACCACTGCTACTACTGCTGGTGCTCTTCATGATGCTGCTTCACGCTGCTTCGCTAACCACTACATAGTGAAGCTGACCGATTCATCGGGTCTAGAGAAACTATAGCAATATCTCCATGGGTCCTCCTCGGCCCAATGAAATGCCTTGTAGATCTAGTTGAACTGAACTCTCATGCAATGATCCTTCACAATGCAATGTGGGTCTTACGGATTGTAGCTTTGGAGGTCGAATGGGTGCTTCTTCATTAGTTCTACTTCGACATCCTCTTGTTTGATACTCAAGATATCTTATAACCCACTCCGCAATGGAAGTGTGGGCCAAGGTGCCTTCTTCTTCTGATGCAGTCTAGTTGTCAATCCTGCCCAGATGTGATAGGCTACTTCCTACATGACAAGTACGTCCAAGGAAAAAATTGGCAGAAAATGCGGAGGCTTCTCCGCACTGAACATTCGGATGAAAGTGTCAGAGAGTGAGGCATAGCAATATGAAATTCCTATCAATGCCTCCATTGCTTCCTTTGACATGCAAGGTGGATCTTGTTCAAATATCATCTTGTACACAAGGGTGGAAAAATGATCGGACAACTGTGTCATTACTCCTTTGAAGCTGCATTCAGACAACAACTTGAAATATGTGTTCACAGCAGTTTCCGCTGGTGACCATGCACACTCCAAGCTCGGGAACTCCTGTCAGGCATATATTGCATCTAAGATGTAGGTGGACATGTAAATCTCTGCATGCATACCTCTAGGTGACTGTTGAGCCTTTGTTATTTTCTCCTTTAGCAGATACACCAGTATGCTAGACCAGTTACATGGTTTTCCTTCTCTAGCTAATTGGTCCTGTGCAATTACCCAACTCTGTGGGAAGGTTTCCATGCTTGCTTGGTCATAAAGTCGATAAGAAAATATGATCAAGTATTGGTATGCCTTCCTCAGTATCTTTGTCTTGTAGACCTGTTTGGGTATCAACCTGAATTGAGCTGGCTCCTTTACCCAATTCTTCAGAATGTCTCTAGAGTTAACACTGCTGTTGGATAAGCTGAATGGAGTCTCCATGACAGTCATAGGCTCTAAAATATGATACATCTAATCATAATATATTTCCCAGAAGTTTGCAAGCTTCATCTCACTGACACTGCTCAAGGTCATCGTCTCGGGATCAGTGTGAGAGACAATCTAGTGTATCATGTTCGCAAATGGGAACACATGATATCTACATGCAATCTGGTATAAGCCAAACGTGTGGATGTTCACGTACACCTAACGGTCTTTGAGGTGTTCCCAAAAAGTGTCTGCAAATGTTTCTTTGACCTCTTGCCCCTTCAATTTGATGTCCTTATCTAGATACAACTTTGTATCTTTGTAGATCAATAGACTAGAGGACACTTGCTCAACTACTGCTCCAACTGCATTTCCATCATTGTCTTGAGATCATGTTCTCTTGGAAGCCATTGAGACATATGAACACCTGAAAGATCTGGAGACAAGCAACATGCATGGCAAGAAATCTGTCAGTGAAAACAAAGAAACTTCGAGGAATGACACAACACATACCTGGGAAACTGATGGGCAAGATTGCACAATTTCTTCTGGGAGGCTGGGTGACTGGCTACTAGAACTGTGCAAAAGGCATTTTGGGCTATCTGGGAGGTAGGATTTGCTATTGGATCTGCACAATGCGCAATCCAGATTGGCTACTGGCTATTAGGATTGCACAATATGCAATTCCAACTAGGAGTGACTACAGGCTCAGCGATTGTATTGCACAATGTTTTTGGGCCAGCAGTCACTGACCCTTAGAAATGCACAAAACAATACTGGAGGGTAGTGTTGGGTAGAAATGCACATTTCTAGAGAGGAAGGCAGAACCTTCCTTCCCTAGATTGTGCAATGCAGTCTCAGTGAAGGCAGAGTCTGGGCCAAGGTTGGCTCAACTCATTGACGGAAACTGAAAGAAAATAAGACAGTGAATGCATGGTGATACTAAGTGAAATTAGAAGTCATTGAAAGTGAATGCAAAACATGAATTAAAGATTCAACAAATGGATCAACATATATGTGGGTGAAGCAGTTCGCTGGTTCGGCGAATGTTCGTGCAAAACAATTTCATGCATGCGACAATAGTTAGATAGCAATGAAAACTAAAACAAAGCTAGGACAAGATAGTATACATCTAAATGATAGAAATCATTCAAATATATCAAGCAAACAACACTCACACAATCGAATACACAAAAAGCGAAAAAAATGTTGAAAAAGACAAGATGAGGTCACTTACCTATGAATAATTGAGACAGATGTGTCGAAGAGTCCTGGATGTGCTGTGTGATGTTAAAGCTCCAAGATCAATGTGAAATAATGAGCTCTGATGCATCTAATAAATAAGTTTGGGCTCATGACGTGCATGCCACAAATCTAGGAAAAGGCGACACTTAGAGGGAAGCTTCTAAAACCACTTTGCATGTAACCCCCGACTGCTAAAAATAGTTCTCTGAATCATGGGATTCCTTTTGCATGTTGCCTATTTCTATTCCCAGAAGAGCAAGTCATGCATGCATACAAGTCAAGTTTCCTTGGTCTTGGGTGGACTTGGTCAATCGGAATGCTCATGCATGTAGCTGCTCCATTGCTTGAGAAAAATGCGCATTTCTGGCTAGGAGCTGGGTTGACTGCCTAGGAGGTTTGTGCAAATTTTGGAGTGGGCGAGGAAGAGGGGGCTTGGGTTTCTTTGAGGAGTGCAGTCAGTTTGATAAGGCAACGCATTCCATAGTTATCATCCCTGCTAACGCCACCACTCCTGTCACCTCCTTCATCTCTATCTTTGCCCACTCCACCTTCACCAAACCAACAATTTAGCATGGCAAGCACGATCAAGCTACCTGTATTCAGAGTAGGGAACAAGGATCCAGATCAGTTCTGGTTCATAGTAAGAGCAGTGTGGGAAGCACATGGGGTTATAGATGATAACATTAAGAAGGCCATATTGGTAAGTGCACTCAGGATTGCACACTAACATGGTATATCAAGCACTCGAATGATCACCCGAACGCCAGAATAATGGAAATCCAAAGTGCATTGAACAGAGAATTTAGCCAATCGAAATCAGAGATGCAATCGATCACCAGATTCAAGGAGATCATGATGCTTCAAGGCGAAACTCCCTAGGATCTAGTTCACACGATGAAAACTATGATCCGCGAGGCTAATATCACACTAACAGATGTGCAACACCACGCATGGTTTATGACGTCTTTGACACCATACCTGAGGATGACATTGTCACAACAGAATCTCTGAACCCAGGTTGAAGCATTGGAAATGGCGATAAGGTTGCATGAAACACCGATACAGGATTTGGGGTTGGGAGTGCAACAAATCCACACGCAACTACAAAACCCATGCCTAGAGTTGAAGAGTTTGAAGCAGGTTAGGGTGCCTCAGCCAGAGGCATGTGAAGAAGTGTGGTGCGTATAATGTAAAGGCCAGGGCCATGATAAGGATCATTGTCTAGTATTCGCGAACTATTTGGCTGGAGGGGGACTAATGCTGTTGAGACCAAAGGCATAGGTGGGCCCAAGTGTGGCACCTATGCTCTGGTGCATGATCTGGCAAGTGGGAGGAAAGCACACGATACACAACTGTCACCTGTTGCAGAAGTACACACAGACTCTGCAACAAATGTATTATAATTTTTGTAGATCAATGGGCCACGATGAGCGGACATGTTGGAGCTATGATCTAATGATGGATAGGACCCCAACTTATCGAATGCAGATAGAAACACGAGGCTTCGATCCAGCCACAACAATAGCGCAGGGTGGATTTCAAGGGTGAGGTCGAGGATGAGGAGGAATGGGGCCCAGGAGGGGCCACAGGCAGCTAATCTGTTACAATTGTGGAGGACCCAATATTATGCTCGTAATTGTACCAACCCAATGAGAATATCTTGTTCGTATTGTGAGCAGTTTGATCATGAAATGGTAGATTGTCTGATGTTGATCGCACAAATGCGCGAAAAATGGGTACTACAGCCCACTCTGACTCAAATTATCCAAATGATGAGGTCCAAACCACGTGAAGAAGACCTTAACGTGAAGATGATGCTCAAAAGTGGTGCAACCACAGGGGAAGATAAGGGGAAGCAACCTGAGGAAGATACCTGGGCTCACAAGGCTCCCACAAAGGAACTTGAGTTCGACTTGGAACGTGTAAAGGAAACATTTATGGAAGCCAAGAAGAGCTTCACGGAGGCCTCTGCTTCAGGTAGTAAGGATCAACCAGAGACATAACTAGATCCTTCTATGCTAGCTACCTTTTTAGAGACATGCATGAAGCTGCTACGAGATAATAAAATAGTTAAAGGACTACAAGAGTTGATCACTAGGTGCCCAGGGTCAGGGGAACCATGCGTAGTTCGAAATATGGGGAAGCATGCTTTGCGCACCGGGAGGGAAATGTGGTTGATGACGCAAATTGGTGAATACGAGATGGATCAGGTAATCCTACATCTAGGTTCGAACGTGAATGTGTTACCAAAGAAAAAATTGGAATGCATGGGCTCGCCCACATTACAGTGGTCTCCTATACAATTATGGATGACAAACCAACAAAATATCATGCCCATGGGAAGATTGCAAGGGGTAACAGTAGATATCAAAGGTGCGAGCACGCAGATAGACTTTGAAGTATTAGAGATTGTGGATGACAATAACCCTTACCTCGCCTTGTTAGGGATAGATTGGGCCATGGATATGAATGGAGTCATTAACCCGAAGAAGCAGAAAATGACTTTCGATAAAAAGGCCCTACGCGTAGTAGTTCCGCTAGATCCAGCCGAAGGAGCGCGCTACACTGAACCTATACGGGGGGATGACACTGACGATGAGTTGGATTGCATTTACCAAATAACGCCACAAGACCAAGACTGGGTGAACCCAACTGAAGATGGGAGAATCTCATGGAAGCGTGATAGTTCCTATACTTCAGATTTATATGAAGAAATAGAACGTTGGTAGAACCAGTTTCATGAAGTAACAACACTAAATTGCAACCTGATGATTTGATCACTATGACGCATGATGACCGAAGCAAGGGAAATGCTAACAAATGAAGTGGTAATAGAACTGGATGAATCCTTAGATAAAGTTGAAGGTACCGTACCAGAACTGCCGCAGTGCGGTTCGCTCAAATGGGTGTTGTGCGTGACACCCACACGAGGGGGCATATATGTAAGAAGAATATTGGAAATTGGCATGAAGATAGAAGATGGATGTGATTATAGCTTGAAAGACCCCAACTAATATGGATTGGTGGAGAAGGATAGAATAGCTTGCAAGCACACCTTTGCCGACGGGTACAGACATATACAGAACAGACTGTTCCAGAGCATACCAGTATTACAATCGTAGGCCCAAACAGGATGCATTGGCGGAAGAAAAGGATCACACTACCAAGTGTGAGGGGGGAAGCGTTTTCCAAGGTATGCGAAGTCATGAATAAGGGTCAGTGGATACAATGTAAAAAAGGGGACCTACACGTCCCGCTCGTTAGATAGGCATATACGATGCTATGCAAGAACCTAGCCACAAAGTTGAGTCCGAGGCTACAAAATGGGATAAGAACTAAGGTCCCTAAAGCATCTCCGCAAGATGTCATGGATGTAGTGATGGCGGTAAAGAAAAAAATGCACGGAGTCTAGACTAAAGAACTCATAAGACTGTGTGAAGAAGAGTATGAAGGGATTCAAGAAGCCATTCGGCAAGGGAAGGAACAACTTCACAAATTGGAAATAAACACGAGACTACTCAGAATGAAGAATATGCTGCTAGATGCAGAGATTAAACTACAGGAAAAGGAAATAATAGAAGACTTTCTAAATGAAAATCATGAAGAGTTGCAGCCAAATATGCACAAACCTAAGGATGAAGTGGAGGAGTATGGCCACAAGGTAATTGGTCAAATACCATGGTTGAGGCTGCGCCTCACTCTTGAGGGAAATCAGGAGAGTGTGCCCTAGCAAGCAGTGCACGTGGCATTGACAATAGAGACCGTGTGGCAGGTTGTTCGCCAAGACGTGATAGCGGTGCACTAAGGGGGTGTGATGGCCTAACTAGCTGAAGAGGATACAGTCTCAATGCTCCAGACAGTTGAAAGAGAGTATGGGACTATAAAACAGTCTGTTAGGAAGCTGCACGAAAACAGGGGTGTGCATAGGGTCGGTATGTCCCAAGGGTCGTGGTCGCATAGAAGGGGCTACGCTATTGAGCGGATAAACAAGGAAGTGACCATTGGTGTCACTGTTCATGACAAAACATCCGAGTTGAGGAAAAAAGAAGTGGGTGGTGGGCATTTAAGACACGAAGTAGAAACTCAATTTGAAATGATCTGCTGCCTGTATAGCATTAATGAGCCAGAAAATGGGGGGATGGTTGAGGTTGAATTGCAACGGGCTTATAAATCATGGATGGATCTCCATTGAAAATCCCTTGGCATTTTGCTAATAGAGTTATCGCGTTATCAAGCGGGCATGAACCTAATGAATGAGGAGGTTGTAAGAGCAAGTCTGTGGTTTGAAGCCTTGCCAAAGGATACACAAGAGCCCCTAATCAGAATCATGTCAACAACCAAGGGAGCCCCACAGAGTTCTACGTCACCGGTGGGGGATGCACTAGAAATTGCTAAATCACCACGGATGCAGAGGCCCAAGAAGGATCCATAGGTAGCAGGACCGGTCCGTATGTCGCTGCGAAATCTGTGATTCGACAAACTATCGATGGAAGAAAAGGGAAAAATAGTTAATATTGAGAGCATTGATAAGGAAGAGAATCCTTCGACCTTTGTCGAAGAGATGGAACCAGAAGAAGAGATGGATGAAGGCATCGAGCTAGTCTGTGCCACAACAAAAATGCTCAAGTATGTCCCTCCACAGAAAGGGAGGGTAAAGGTACCTAAATATTTGGATGTCGTTAAAAGTACACTTAACACCCTATCCCTCCCCGAAGGGGTTCTGTTCGAAGGAATGGTTGTGGGCCGCATCCCCACGACAGAAGTTTCCTCATTTGGAAACTAGTGAGTTGATGGAGAAAAGCATGGAGGGGGTCGTTACAACATTGTAGCCACGGACATGGCTGTGCGGGGTGGAGGAGGCCAGGCTACTCCACCTCCTATTGATTCAACACTTTCAACGGGCCCCGATCACAATATTTGTCATCAAGCAACTGCTTTGACTGGTGCACGATGGGTACTTGTGGTTGGAAGAGCCCATTCCCATCATGACAGAAGTCATTCATAGGATTTATTGGCTTCCCTATGCGGTAAGGGACCCCGCAAAAATAGCTGGCATAAGTGGAGACTTGACGCTTATAAAGGCCATTAAAAAGAAATATAAGTTGGAGAAAAAGCAAAGGCGATACATTATTACTAGTATTCAAGAGAAAGGGGTCCGCGTCACCACCCAGTTGTTGGTGGGAAAGGTGATGTGAAAATGCCGAGGCAATGAGGTATCGACAATGGTCATCGCGCTGGTTGAGAAATGTGTAGAAGGGGTACAATTCAACTGGGCGTAGTTCCTCTGTGACAAGTTCCTGACAAAGTACAGGGAGGTCCAAGAACAGGGTAAGACCTTCCACTATGCATGGTTGCTCTTATCCATACTGTTGCTTACAAGTGAATTGCCTAAGGATAGTCAGTTTCCTTGCCTTGACCAGGACTAGCCAGAGGCAACAAAATATGCATCACTACGGGCGACGAAGGATGTCACGCGAATCTGGGAGACCAAGATCTTTTGGGTACTGATGGAGGCGAGCATATGGCTAGGGATCAACAAACGGACACGCCTATCTGCTTTGGCATATGACAGTGTGAAGAGTTTTCCAAACTTTAAATTGGATATGTACCATTTGTATGTCAGGGCGCGGAAGGGTCCAGAACATAAGAAGACCACACTCCCCTGCACCGCAATAGATGATATTATTTTCATGGCGCTCGACACATGGCCATCAAAATGGCATGCACCAGACTTGGTGGTGCGTGATGAGAAGAATATTCAAAGAGAGAAGGCTGCCGCAAGTTTCTAGCACAACAAAAGTGAAACGAACAGCTAGCTGAAGAAGTACAGACGTCCCGGGAGGCAACAAAGGCTACCGTGGAAAAGATAGCAGTAGTAGGGGCCGCTATGACACAGGAGGAAAGAGGCCCGAACTTGACCACAGTGCATGGGGCAGATGATATGACAGAAGGCACGGACGCAAGCACCATCTCTACACCCTTAACACGGCCGCGCGCTACAAAACGAATAGGGCTTTGGAAGAAGACCAAGGCATCCAAGTTGGATGGGGAGCCTATCACAGTGATCGAGGATGACCTATGTGACATTGGTGATACAGTTTTTGAAGTCACCAGGGAGGCACTCGAGGATGCAATTACGGAGTAGTAGACTATTTTGGGGGCACTCAGGATGCAACTTTAGGAACTTCAGGTGTGACCCCCACAGAAGGGAATGATAGTCGCCTATGGGGCTATGGGTACATCAGCAATTGAGCAGTTCTTGCGGGCCAAAATGGCTAACACTATCGCACTTCTGGAAGGAGCATTGACAACAGACAATGCAAAGGATAGAGCTGCAGTAGGCTAGCTCAAGGAACTTGGATTAAACTTGGCTGCCCTCCCATGAGAAATATTATACCAGCTACAGGATGGGATATCCGCTACCCAATGGGCCCCGAACACAAACATCGTGACTCATCCCGAGTCACCTGACTGGTCTAGTAATCTTTGTGCAAAGTTCATCCAGCAATCTCTACACTTCACTTATGTCCGTAGCACATTCTTCGCTATCTATTGTATCCATTGTATGTGTATCTCCGATGTTTCGGTTTCAAGCACAAGTCCTTGCCTCAGTGCATATATAGCCTGTATGTGTGCCAGCTTTCCCTCGATATTGGCGGTGACCGTGAATGCTTCCTCGAGCCAAGGTTGGATGTGTTCTCTAAGCATTGCTTCTTTTTGATGCACGGTGTCCACTTGGGCCTTTAGAGGCCGGGCCTCCTTCATCTTGGCCAACCACTGAGTAAGGGCACCCGTCGGCACAATCCCTCAGACATTCTCGTAAGCCTACTGCAACTCCCGTGCTTATGTTTCTATTCATTGGAGCGTTGGGTCTTCCTGCAGTGAAGTGAGGGTGACAAGTGGCTGATCTAGCAAGCCAGTGCAATCCTGTATGGCTCACTCTATTGCTTCCAACCCTGTTTGAATGGCATGGTGTCATTGCTCTCTAACTTTTGGCAGTGTAGAGGGCTATGCCTTTAGCCTCAGCTCTGTGATTTGCAAGTTGAGGTCCAATTGGATCCTCGTTGCTTCCTCCTTTGCCTTGCGGAATCCACTAGCCAATTTGTGGATCCGTATGCCTACTAGTAAGTCTTATGCAATTTCGAGCTCGGGGGCATGGAAACATGCTTCCTCAATAATTTATTCCAACTGTTGAGTCTGTGCTACTACGTCAACGCGTTGGAGGCTCAGTTTCTCGATGTTGATTCATTGTTCACTGAGCATCTGTATTGCACGTCCTTCCCTAGCACAGAGCTTTTTCATCACTCCATCCTGTAGCTCGTATAATATTTCTCATGGGAGGGAAGCCAAGCTTAATCCAAGTCCCTTGAGCTGGCCTACTGCAGCTCTGTCCTCTGCATTGTCTGTTGTCAATGCTCCTTCCAGAAGTGCAACAATGTTAGCCATTTTGGCCCGCAGGAATTGCTCAATTGCTAATGTACCCATAGCCCCATAAGCGGCTATCATTCCCTTCTGTGGGGGTCACACCTGAAGTTCCTAAAGTTGCATCCTGAGTGCCCCCAACATAGTCTGCTACTCCGTAATTGCATCCTTGAGTGCCTCTCTGGTGACTTCATAAACTGTATCACCAATGTCACATATGTCATCCTTGGTCACTGTGATAGGCTCCCCATCCAACTTGGATGCCTTGGTCTTCTTCCGAGGCCCTGTTCGTTCTGTAGCACGCGGCCGTGTTAAGGGTGTAGAGGTGGTGCTTGGGTCCGTGCCTTCTGTCATATCATCTACCCCATGCCCTATGGTCAAGTTTGGGCCTCTTTCCTCCTGTTTCGTAGCGGCCCCTACTACTGCTATCTTTTCCACATTAGCCCTTGCTGCCTCCTCAGACATCTGTACTTCTTCAGATAGCTGTTCGTTTCGCTTTTTTTGTGCTAGAAACTTGGCGGCAGTCTTCTGTCTTTGAATCTTCTTCTCATCACGCACCACCAAGTCTGGTGCACGCCATTCAGATGGCCATGTGTCGAGCACCACAACAATAGAATCATCTATTGCGGTGCAGGGGAGTGTGGTCTTCTTCTGTTCTGGACCCTTCCGCACCCTGACATACAAATGGTATATCCACTTTAAAGCTTGCAAAACTCTTCACACTGTTGTATACCAAAGCGGATAGGTGTGGCCGTTTGTTGATCCCTAGCCATATGCTCGCCTCCATCAGTACCCAAAAGATCTTGGTCTCCCAGATTCACGTGGCATCCTTCGTCACCCATAGCGATGCATGTTTTGTTGCCTCTGGCTAGTCCTATTCAAGGGGAGGAAACTAACTATCCTTAGGCAATTCACTTGTAAGCAATAGTATGGATAAGAGCAACCACGCATAGTGGAAGGTCTTACCTTGTTCTTGGGCCTCCTTGCAGTTTGTCAGGAACTTGTCATAGAGGAACTACGCCTAGTTGAATTGTACCCCTTCTGCGCATTTCTCGGCCAACGCGATGACCGTTGTTGATACCTCATTGCCTCAACATTTTCTCATCACCTTTCCCACCAACAACTGGGTGGTGACGCAGACCCCTTTTTCTTGAATACTAGTAATAATGTACCCCCTCTTATTTTTCTCCAACTTATATTTCTTTTTAATGGCCTTTATAAGCGTTAAGTCTCCACTTGTGCCAACTATTTTTGCGGGGTCCCTTCCAGCATAGGGAAGTGAATAAATCTTATGAATGACTTCTTTCGTGATGGGAATGGGCTCTTCCAGCCACAAGTACCCATCATGCACCAGTCAAAGCAGTTGCTTGATGACAAATATTGTGATCGGGGCCTGTTGAAAGTGTACAATCAATAGGAGGTGGAGTAGCCTGGCCTCCTCCACCCCGCACAGCCATGTCCGTGGCTATAGAGTTGTAACGGCCCCCTTCGTGCTTTGCTCCATCAACTCACTAGTTTCCAAATGAGGAAACTTCTCGCTGTCCACAAGGTCCCAGTCTTCAAAATTCATAGTGGGGATGCGGCCCACAACCATTCCTTCGAACAGAACCCCTTCGAGGAGGGATGGGGTGTTAAGTGTACTTTTAACGACATCCAAATCTTTAGGTACCTTTACCCTCCCTTTCCGTGGAGGGACATACTTGGGCAGTTTTGCTTTGGCGCAGACTAGCTGGATGTCTTCATCCATCTCTTCTTCTGGTTCCATCTCTTCGACAAAGGTCGAAGGATCCTCTTCCTCGTCGATGCTCTCAATATTAACTATTTTTCCCTTTTCTTCCATCGATAGTTTGCCGAATCATATATTTCGCGGTGACATATGGACCAGTCCTGCTACCTATGGATCCTTCTTGGGCCTCGGCATCCATGGCGGTTTAGAAATTTCTAGTGCATCCACCACCGGTGGCGTAGAACTTTGTGGGGCTCCCATGGTTGTTGACATGATTCTGATCAGGGGCTCTTGTGTATCCTTTGGCAAGGCTTCAAACCACAAACTTGCTCTTATAACCTCCTCATTCATTAGGTTCATGCCCGCTTGATAACGCGATAACTCTATTAGAAAAATGCCAAGGGATTTTCAATGGAGAGCCATCCATGATTTATAAGCCCGTTGCAATTCAACCTCAACTATACCCCCATTTTCTGGCTCATTAATGCTATACTGGCAGCAGATCATTTCAAATTGCGTTTTGACTTCATGTCTTAAATGCCCACCACCCACTTCTTTTTGCCTCAACTCAGATGTTTTGTCATGAACAGTGACACCAATGGTCACTTCCTTATTTATCCGCTCAATAGCGTAGCCCCTTCTACATGACCACGACCCTTGGGAAATATCGACCCTATACACACCCCTGTTTTCGTGCAGCTTTCTGACAGACTGTTTTATAGTTCCATACTCTCTTTTAACTGTCTGGAGCATTGAGACTGTATCCTCTTCGGCTAGTTAGGCCATCACACCCCCTTAGTGCACCACTATCACGTCTTGGCGAACAACGTGCCACACAGTCTTTATTGTCAATGCCACGTGCACTATTGGTTGGGGCACGCTCTCCTGATTTCCCTCGAGAGTGAGGTGCAGCCTCAACCATGGTATTTGACCAATTACCTTGTGGCCATACTCCTCCACTTCATCCTTAGGTTTGCGCATATTTGGCTACAACTCTTCATGCTTTTTAATTTAGAAAGTCTTCTATTATTTCCTTTTCCAGTAGTTTAATCTCTACATCTAGCAGCATATTCTTCATTCTGAGTAGTCTCATGTTTCTTTCCAATTTGTGAAGTTGTGCCTTCCCTTGCCGAATGGCTTCTTGAATCCCTTCATACTCTTCTTCACACAGTCTTATGAGTTCTTTAGTCCAGACTCTGTGCATGTTTTTCTTTACCGCCATCACTACATCCATGACATCTTGCGGAGGTGCTTCAGGGACCTTAGTTCTTATCCCATTCTGCAGCCTCGGACTCAACTTTGTGGCTAGGTTCTTACATAGCGTCGTATATGCCTATCTAACGAGCGGGACGCGCAGGTCCCATTTTTTACATTGTATCCACTGAACCTTATTCATGACTTCGAATACCTTGGAAAACACTTCCCCCCTCACACTTGGTAGTGTGATCCTTTTCTTCCGCCAATGCATCCTATTTGGGCCTGCGATTGTAATACTGGTATGCCCTGGAATAGTATTTTCTGTATACGTTTGTACCCGTCGGCAAAGGCGTGCTTGCAAGCTATTCTATCCTTCTCCACCAATCCATCTTAGTTGGGATCTTTCAAGCTGTAATCACATCCATCTTCTATCTTCATGCCAATTTCCAATATTCTTCTTACATATATGCCCCCTCGTGCGGGTGTCATGCACAACACCCATTTGAGCGAACCGCACTGCGACAGTTTTGGTACGGTACCTTCAAATTTGTCTAAGGATTCATCTAGTTCTATTACCACTTCATTTGTTAGCATTTCCCTTGCTTCGATCATCATGCGTCATAGTGATCAAATCATCAGGTTGCAATTTAGTGTTGTTACTTCATGAAACCGGTTCTACCAGCGTTCTATTTCTTCATCTAAATGTGAAGTACAGGAACTGTCACGCTTCCATGAGATTCTCCCATCTTCAGTTGGGTTCACCTGATCTTGGTCTTGTGGTGTTATTTGGTAAATGCAATCCAACTCATCGACATTGTCATCCTCCCATACAGGTTCAGTGTAGCGCGCTCCTTCGGCTGGATCTAACGGAACTACTACGCATAGGGCCTTTTTATCGAAAGTCATTTTCTGCTTCTTTAAGTTGATGACTCCATTCATATCCATGGCCTAGTCTATCCCTAACAATGTGGGGTAAGGGTTACTGTCATCCACAATATCTAATACTTCAAAGTCTGTCTGCGTGCTCGCACCTTCGATATCCACTGTTACCCCTTGCAATCTTCCATGGGGCTTAAAGCCCACAATGTTGGGTATTGGTATTATAAAGGCTATGTGAAGTGCACAGAGTGTGAGTTGTAATGACTCAAGTCAGCTCTAAAAAATGTAATCTAATATAGAATATGTCGGCCTACCCATGGTCTGCAGACCATGGGGAAGGTATAAATAGAGTAAGGCTCTAGGTGTAGAAGGAAGTCTTTAGATCTGATCTAAAGTGATATGGTTTTCTGAATGCGGTATTCAATCTGAGTCTGTAAGTTTGAGTTTTGGGTTGTACTAGGAGATAGGGGCTCCGCAACTGTGTGCACGGAGGCCTGGTAGAGTTCGCAGTTGTGTGCGCGGACCCCTGTAGCTGTGTGCGTAGGGTAGGAAGTGGATTGTAACTAAAAAAGGCATTAATAAAGATAAGTTGGCTTTGGAATATTGCGTATCTGTTTCTATATTCCGGTTTATGCATTTGTTTATGGTTTATGATTGCGCACATGTCTGTTTATGTTAAATGGTAACTGAAAGTATTAGGCCTACTTAATTTAATTCAAGATCTATAATAATACTAAGCATAGAAAGGATAAAGAACATTCACGCTCGTCATCCAAGCCACATGAAGGTAGTTGCACTGAACAGATGGCTACGCGGAAGTAGCACAAAATGTAGGATCAGTTCGCAAACTTTCCAGACCTCATCAAGACATCCCTAGGGTGCTTAAACCTGGTTCCAACACTCTCCCATACTACCTCGGGTGAGACCTCAGTCTGCACTCCTTGGACTATTTCCGAAAGGGCTGGTAGTTTCAGGATTTGTTTGGCTAAAACACTTCTGACCTTGGGTCAGGCCCCAATAAGCCAACAAGGCAAGACTGGCTGCTAGATTTGCTTAATGCACAATCCAGACTAGTTGCTAGCTGCTGGAATTGAGCAATGCTCAATTCTAGCTGGGAGTGACTGCGGGCTCAGGGATTATATTGCACAATTTTCTGGGCTAGCAGTCACTACCCCTAAAAAATGCACAAAATATTCCTGGAGGGTAGTGATGGGTAGAAATGCACTTTTTTGGAGAGGAAGGCAGAAAAGTTATGCAACCAGCTCACAGAAAGATAGAAAAGATAGTTGAACGCCTTAGAATTCAGCCTCTTAGAGGGGGCAACCTCCTTTACATGACACAAAAGAACAATTCTTGGATGATACGAATGACAAGACCTCCTTTCTATATATACGAGTCTAAGGGGTCATAATATAATCAGATCCAACATAACAATAATAATGTAAGGGCACAATAATAATAATAGTGGGCTTCTATGGGGCACAATAATAACAGTATGGGGACTACATGGGTACAAAAATATAATAAGGGGGTTGTACTAATAACAATAAGGGGTTACACTAGTAGTATAGGGGCCTAACATTCCCCTCTCCTTCAAAAAGTGTTTTCCTCAACGCTTGAGTAGTTCCTGATGCTTCTGTATAAGATTATTGTCCTCCCATGTGGAATCTTTAGCAGGTAAGTTCTTCCACCCTATGAGATACTTTGAAATTGATCGATTTTGTAGCTGTTGGGTTCTTGTTTCTATGACTGCTCTAGGTTCCAATATGATTTTTCCTTCCTCTTCAAGTTCTGGCAATATTGTTTGAATTGGGATATTCTGCAACTTTTGAATGAGTGGCCACACTAGTTTGTCCTTCTTCCATTCATCCCTTGATTTGTTTACCCAATTTGGTTGGATAATAGAAATAGCACAAAACAATGCTTCCACTTCCTCATCCTTCCTTGAGAGTGCATCTGCAACAAAAAATTTCTTCCCTTTTCTATACATGATGTCAAAGCCATAACCCAACATATTTGTGACCCATTTTTTATTTTATTCTAACGATAATATTTGTTCTAAAATGTATTTAAGACTATCATGATCCATTTTTACCTTGAAGTGTCTTCCCATTGGGTAAGGTCACCATTTATTAAGTGTATGTAGTATTGCTAACATTTCCTTCTCATAAATAGCTTGCTTGAGATGTAACCGTAAAAATACCCAATCACCTACATCAAAACATTTTTCACTGTGATGTTGATCTACCTATTTTTTCATTCGATTCTGCACCAGTGTGGCATTATCCTATAAAAGTTGGAGAACTTGTTGTTGATGCTCGATGTGATCTTTCATTGCTTGAACCTTTTTCTTCTTGATATTTCCTTCTATCTTGAGATTTTGAGGAGTGGTATTTCTTCCAATGCTTTACAAGATATGGTCAGATTCATTTCTTGATTCTCGATGTGATCTTTCACTTCTTGAACATTTTTCTTCTTGATATGTCCTTCTATATTGATATTTTTAGGAGTAGTGATTCCGGCCAATGCATTACAAGATATGGTTGGATTTATTTCTTCTTTCTCTATGTGATCTTTCACTTCTTGAACCTTTTTCGTCTTGATATGTCCTTCTATCTTGAGAGTTTGAGTGGTAATTCTTTCCAATTCTTTACAAGATATGGTCAGATTCATTTATTCTTTCTTTGGGGTTGGGTCCTGGTGTATATCCTATTCTTGTAATGTTTATTGATCCTTTTCTTCCTCCTCTTCATACTCTATGTAAAATAATTTCTTCTCAGCACACTTATGACCTTTAGTGCATTTTCTATCACAATTGTAACAAAGCCCTTTTTCTCTTTTTTCTTCCAATTTTTGTCGTGTAAGCCTTATAGGTTGTGGAAGGCTAGGAGAAGAAACACTACCATAATTATAGTCATGAGTGGTGGGATTCCTTGTTTTCATAATTTTGCTTTCAATTTTTCTTGCTAACTCGAATGCCTCCTCCAATGAATCAGGGTCCCAAAAATGAACCTCATGTTGAATGTTATCCTTTAAAGTCCCTATGAAGACATCAATCCTTTGCTTCTCTGGAATATAATTTACCCTTCTATTCAATTTTTGAATGTCTTCAATGTGCTTTTTCATTGAATCCTTTTGTTTGATATTTATCAATTGTCTAAAGAAGGAGTTTCTCTTTGTATCCTCATAATGTGCTATCATTTCCTCCGTGAAAATTGACCACGTGACAAGTGGTTTATGAACAAAGCAGTTTATGCCATAAAAATTGATTAATTTCTAAATAATTATATGCAATACATACCTTTTGTAATGGTGTTACACCATGTAGATCAAAATATTTCTCCATCTGTAGTATCCAATTTACTGGATCCTTGCCATTAAACTTCCTCATCTTACTTTTTCTTGATTTTAGGAGCTCGATCTTGAAACGATTGTAACTTTGTAATTTCAAATCTTCTAGTTCTCAAATTGCAACCTACAATAGCTCTTTGTGTCCTCTTTCCAATGCCACCAGTTTGATCCAAATTGGACTCTCCAAGGAAGAGTTATGCCAAATCTCCCATAGTGACCTAATTATAGACTAGTTCAGTAGATCGAACTTGTATGTGACACATGTCACTGTTTTGACCTTTGGATCTAAACAATGTATACAAGAAACTACAGTCCATCCTCATTCTATGAATTCTTACAAAATTTCAATCCGATGCTAAGAGAGAAAGTTATGACGATTTTCCCCAAGTCACTTGTTTGGAATGTAATTCGGTGGTCTGCAAACACCCTAACTTCGTTAGACTATATCTCCGAAAATATAGCGAGATAGGATCTGAAATTTGGAGCTAAGGTTTAGACCGATTTTGTCTCAAATAGGTTTTTTCTTAGCTTCCTAAGATTCGTAGAGAAATAGTTATAGAAAAAATCCCACGATGACCCATTTGGAGCAGCGAAACCCTAGAATCCACATCTCTGATACCAAATGTTAAGAAACCAGCTCACAAAAAGATAGAAAAGATAGATTAACGCCTTAGAATTCAGCCTGTTTGAGGGGGAAACCTCCTTTACATTACACAAAAGAACAATTATTGGATGATACAAATGACAAGACCTCCTTTCTATATATAGGAGTTGAAGGGGTCATAATATAATCAGAGCTGACATAACAATAATAATGTAAGGGCACAATAATAACAGTAGTGGGCTTCTATGGGGCATAATAATAACAATATGGGACTACATGGGTACAAAAATATAATAAGGGGGTTGTACTAATAACAATAATGGGTTACACTAGTAGTATAGGGGCCTAACAAGAGCCTTCCTTTCCTAGATTATGCAATGCAGTTTCAGTGAAGGTAGATGCTAGGCCAAGGTTGGCTCGACTCGCCGATGGAAACTGAAAGCAATTAAGACAGGGAATGCATGGAGACACTAAGTGAAAGCATAAGTGATTAATAGTGCATGCAAAACATGAATGAAATATTTAGTAAACATATCAACATGCATGGGGTGAAGTAGTTCACCTGTTCGGCAAACGTTCTTGCAAAAAAATTTCATGCATGCAATAACAGTGAGATAGAAACAAAAACTGAAATAGAGCTAGGACAAGCTAGTATACATGTAAGTTACAACAAGAATTCAAAGAAATCAAGCAAACACCACTCACATAAGCAAATGCACAAAAAGTGACAGAAATGTTGAAAAAGACAAGATGAGGCCACTTACCCATGAATAGCTGAGCTGGATGTGTTGTGGGATGTCAAAGCTCCAAGATTGATGTGCAAGAATGAGCTCTGATGCATCGAATAAATAAGTTTTCGCCCATGACGCGCATGCCAAAAATCTAGGAAAAAGCAACACTTGGAGGGAAGCTTCTAAAATCACTTTCCATGTAACCCCCAACTGCTAAAAATAGCTCCCTGAATCATGGGATTCCTTTTTCATATTTCCTTTTTCTATTATGGGAAGAGAAATTCATGCATGCATGCAAGTCAATTTTCCTTGGTCATGAGTGGAACTGGTCAACCAGACTGTTGATGCATGAAGCAGCTCAACTGATTGAGAAAAATGCGCATTTTTGGTTGGGAGCTAGGCTGACTGCCCAAGAGGTTTGTGCAATTTCTGGGTAGAGAAATTGATTGCTTCCGAGATTTGTGAAAATCCTAGGCTGAGAAGCTCTGCTAGGAAAATTTGCGCAATTCCTGCTGGGAGTGTTGGTGTTGGCATTATGGCATAGGTTTGGCGCTATGGCACAGGTGTTGTCATTGATGGCAACTCACTCTGGTGACAGATCACAATTGAAGCACTCAGAAAGAAGAAACAGATATATACGCAGGTTCACTTTGACGAAGCCACGTATACACACAGGTTCAGTGAATAAAAACAGTGTATATGCAGGATGGTCCAAACAAAGCCGCGTATACACACACTTTCATGCAAGGAAAAGCGTGCACATGTGGAGAACTTATTTTTGGTCCGTTGTATTTAGTCCTTGGTATTTGAACCTATAGTTTTGGGCCATGGTATCTCATCATAAGTGTTGATCCCAAGTATTGGGTCCATGGTATTGAATTGTTATGGTTTTTGGACCGTGGTATTGTGAAAGGCCTAAGGCTATAAAAGAGGAAGGAGATCATTTGGCAAGTGATCATCTGAATTATTGAATATCTAATAAAGTGCTAGATCTGGAATACAGTCACTGGGATATGGTGCAGATCTGGATTTGAAGGAAGAAGGAACCTGAGCACAAGGAGAAGGATAAGTTCCTTTGATGGGTCAAAATCTTAAGGCTTGATTGATAGTATCTTTGTATGATTTTGATCTGTTCTATGTGGCGCTTGCTTGATCTATAAATATGATAATCTGGGTAAACTAATATCTGAACATTTGAAGGGGTAAATTATCTTTATAGATCTATATGCAGGTTCAGTGAAGCGAAGGAACGTATACATGCAGTTTCTGTAAGTCAGAAGTGCATATACGGAAGTTGATCTTAGCACAGGTGCATATACACGCAGGTCCTGTAAGTCGGAAGTGTGTATACACAGGTTGATCTTAGCACAGGTGCGTATACACGCAGGTTCTATAAGTCGGAAGTGCGTATACCCAGGTTGATATTAGCACAGGTGTGTATACACGTAGGTTCTGGAAGTCAGAAGTGCGTATACGTAGGTTGATCTTAACACAGAAATGTATGCACACAAGTTTATGAATATTGAAGTAGCGTACATATCATAATTTATGTTCTTGCTGCTTCTGTTGATTATTGCAGTGATCTCGGTTTAGAATTTGAGGTGTGATTACAGTTACTGTGATCTAGGTACAATTGACAGAGAAGTGTTTATTTTGATTCAGTCTTGACTGGTGAAATGGTGATTGGTTGATGCAGAAATTCTTGATGTTATTTGTGGATCCAGTCTAAAAATTTATGAAACGTGGTCCCTGGAAGAAAGAGAAGGTTGTAGCCTTCTACAAGTAGCAGCCTGCGTACTAGTATCTTGACTAGTACAAGAACTAAGGGGGTTGTAGCTCCCTTCCAGGAGAAGCTGTAAAATGAGAGAGGGTTGTGGCTCTCTGCAGGTAGCAACGTGTGTACTAGTAAAGGACTACACCAATACATAATCATTGTAAAAATAAGTTTCTAATTAAAAGAAGATAGAGACGAATTGCAGCAGGTGGTTTTCACCCACATTGGGTTTCCACCTTATATCTTGTGTTCTTATGTGTGGTTGTCTTCTGATCTGTTTTATTGTTCCTGGAAACTGTTTATATGATTCTGTTGCATAACTTAATGACCAAAATATGTAGAATAAAGTAAATTATAAATCTGCATAGTATACACGGGTTTCCTTATCTGTAGTTGCGTATATACGCAGGTTCATCTAACTGAAGTAGCGTATATGTTCTGGGTTTGAAAATGAAAATAATTGACCAGATAATACTGATTCACCCCCCCCTCAGTATTATTTCCAACAATTGGTATCAAAGCAGGTCCTTCAGAAGAAGCTTGATCGCTTGAAGGAAGATCTATCATCATGAGCAACTACGAGAGAGAAGCATCAATCAGGCCACCAATTTTTTATGGGAGCAACTTCGTATATTGGAAGGTAAGAGTCACAGCCTATCTTCAGTCTCTTGGTACAGAAGTCTGGGATATCATAGATACAGGGTACACTTTTCCATCAGCAACTCCTACAGATCCAGCTGAAAAGAAACAGTTTGAAACAAATCCAAAGGATGTCAACACTCTATTAAGGTGTCTATCTCAATCAGAATTCGTCAAGGTTATGTAGTATAAAACCGCTAAAGAAATATGGGACAAGATTGTGCTGAGCTATGAAGGAGATGAGCAAGTAAAACGAGCAAAACTTCAAACCCTCAGAATTCAGTATGAAAATATCAGGATGTACAATGATGAAAGTGTGGCTAACTATTTCCTTCGTATAGATGAGATTGTTATTTGTATGAAAAATTTGGGTGAAGAAATAAAAGAGGCTGTTGTGGTTGAAAAGGTTCTAAGATCTTTATCTCCTAAGTTTGAATCAAAAGTTTCTGCAATAGAAGAAAAGGAGAATCTACAGAAAATTACCATGTCGCAGCTACACGAAATTCTAACCGCTTATGAAATGAGGAAAGGAGGACCATCAGAGAGGAGAGAAGCTGCATTCAAGGCTTCAGGTAAAGGAGATTACTATGAGTCAGGACATATGTCAAAAGAAGTGGAAGAATCAAATTTTGTCAAGAACCTTCAACGGGTTGCTGGAAGATTCAGAGGTAAGTTGCCCTTCAAATGCTTTGCTGTGGAAGAGTTCGTCACTATGCTGCCAAGTGTCCTCATAAGCTTGACAAAGGTAAGGAACCTGTTAGATGGAACAAGAAACAAAACGTAAGTAAGAAAAGCTACTACACTCATGAAGACAGTGATGGACTCTCAAATAGTGATGAAGATGAACGAGGTAATAACTATATACTTTTAATGGCTTTTGAAGATGATGATTTTATCGATGCTATGGATGAAGAAGGTCTTTATGAAGAGATTTCTAAACTCAAAATTTGTTTAGAAGAGAAAAATATGATTATTGATACTTTGCAATTTCAACTAGCTGAAAGTGAAAAACATCATGAAAAGTTAGAATGTGAAATTGTGGGACTTAGAAAAGAGATTGAGAAAACTAAAGCTTTTAATCTTAGATTTGTTAAAGGATTTGAAACGTGAGATGATATTATCAAAGTACAACGTTCTCCTCTAATCAAGATAGGTGTGGGATATAATGAAGAAGCAACTCAAGCGCAGAAACCATCCACCTCCAAAAGTTATCTTGATGCAGCTAGGAGGAGTGAGCAAAGGCCTAATAAAGATCACCAGGTAAATCAAGGACATTTCTCTTCAAGAATGAACAGATATCACCAAGTAAATTAGGGGCAATCTGCTTCAAGGATAAATAGAAGCTACAACAGACCACAGGTAAATCATTCTCAATCTGTCTTAAGAATGAATGTCAACTACAATCATTCAGTCCACAGAGTTGATAATCACAGGAACTTCTTTAATGGCCAATGTTTCTCTTGTCACAACTTTGGACACAAAGCATCTCAGTGTGTTGCCTATAAAACTATCATGACTAGAGAAACTCAAAAACAAAGGAGTATGACTGGGATCATGAAAAGGACCTACAATAACGTTTCTGCTCTTGAAAATGAAATAGAATGTTCTATTTGTAATAATTTTGGTCATGAAGATTCTGAATGTAGGAGCAGGTTCCGACAGACAACTCAGAAGGAGCAGGCCTCAAATATCAAAACATGGAGAATGAAAGAACCACAACCAGAAAGATGTGGTATAGCCTTATATGCAGAAGGGTAGGAAAATCGATGGTACATCGACAATGGATGTTCAAAATATATGATAGGTGATAAAGAAAAACTTCAGTCATATAGTGCCTTGGAGAAGGAGAAGAAGGTCTCATTTGGAAATGACACCCCTGCACTCATGAAAGGTAAAGGTTCTGTTCTTTTAAAAGATAAGGTCAAAGCAGGAAATGTTGTGTATGTTGATGGCTTAAAGCATAATCTATTGAGTGTCAGTCAGATGTGCGATCAAGGAACAAAGGTAATATTTCGATCAAATGGATGTAGTGTTCGTGATCTTGATACAGGAGAAACAATAATCAAAGGCATAATAACTCCAAATAATTTATACATATTCAAGAAAGGAAAACAACAATGCTACTTGAGCAAGAATGATGAACACTGGCTATGGCACCGGAGGTTGTGGCATCTAAGTTTCTCACAGATAAGGAAAGCATGCAAATACGAGGCAGTTCGTGGTCTTCCAAACATTAGAATTCCAGACAATACTATATGCAAATCATGTCAGTTTGGTAAGCAAACCAGAACTAACTTCCCTGAGAAGGAAGAATCAGCTAGTAGGCCACTTGAACTTGTCCGTACTGATGTATGTGGTCCATCTAGGAAAAGGTCTCCTCGGGGAGAAGAATACTTTATATTATTCATTGACGACTATTCAAGGATGGTTTGGATAGGACTTATGAAGCACAAAGATGAAGCCTTCAAAAAATTCAAATCCTTCAAAGCTTTGGTTGAAAACGAATCAGATCACAATTAAATGCCTCAGGTCTGATAGAGGTGGGGAGTTTACCTCAAATGAATTTTTTGATTTTTGTGAAGAACATGGAATAAGAAGGGAATTCTCTACAACCAGGACTCCTTGGCAAAATGTAGTAGTTGAAAGGATGAACAGAACGGTTCAACAAATGGCTCGTGCTATGCTTGATGAGTCTGGAACTCCCACAACTTTCTGGGGTGAAGCTGCATTTGCTGCAGTTGTTATTCTCAACAAAACAAATGCCCGGGTAAACAACATTCAAACCCCTCATGAGCTTTGGTATGGTGAGACTCCTTCAGTAAAATATTTCAAAATTTTTGGAAGCAAATGTTATATTAAAAACACTGAAAAACATCTTGGCAAGTTTGAAACTAGAGCAGATGAAGGAATTCTCCTTGGTTACTCTCCCCACAGCAAAGCATACAAGTGTTATAATAAAAGGTTTGGAAAAATTGTTGAAAGTATTGATGTAGTGGTTGATGAAGAAGAAAACACTCATAGGTAGGTAAGATCTGAAGATTTCGAAGATGATGAGGAATATCCATCAACATCAAATCAGATTCATGATGAAGAAGAAACCTATGTAGAAGAAACCCATGAGGAGCCTGAAGAACAAATAAGGATAGAAGAAAAGAAGAACAATTGCAGAAGTCTCAAGCTATTTGGAATTACTTTCCTCCACCGAACCAAAAAATGTAAGAGAGGCATGCCAAGATGAATGCTGGGTCAAAACAATGGATGAAGAACTTGAGCAGATCGAAAAGAATAACACTTGAGAGTTGGTTCCTAGACCAAAAGATAAGAATGTCATGGGAACAAAATGGATCTTCAAAAACAAGTTGAATGAAAATGGGGAAGTGATTAGAAACATGGCCAGACTGGTTTGTAAAGGGTATGCACAACAAGAAGGAATAGACTTTGAAGAAACTTTTTCTCCCGTTGCTACACTTGAGGCCATCAGAATGTTCCTTGCTCTCTCTAGTTTTCAGAAGTTCAAAGTATTTCAAATGGATATGAAATCAACCTTTCTGAATGGTGATTTAGAAGAAGAAGTGTATATTGAGTAGCCAGATGGATTCATCCTTGGTAATGATCCAAATCTTGTATGCAAACTAAAGAAGGATCTCTATGGTCTCAAACACACTCCAAGGGCTTGGTACTATCGTCTGGACAAATACCTTCATCAACAAGGTTTTTCAAAAGGATCAACAGATAGCAATCTTTATATAAAAATTGAAAATAACAAATTGCTAATACTTGTTGCATATGTAGATGGTATCATCTTTGGAAGCAATGAAGAAGCTATGAGTAAAAAATTTGCCTTGGTGATGCAGAAGGAATTCAAAATGTCCTTGCTTGGAGAACTGACATGTTTTCTTGGTTTAAAAATCCAACAAAATAAAGGTGGTATCTTTTTATCTCAAACCAAGTAACTCAAGTAGATCTTGAAGAAGTATGGCATGGAAGATTCGAAACCAGTATGTACTCCTATGGTCGCAGGATGCAGTCTTAGTGCAAATGATGAATTAGCAGCAGTACATCAACCAACCTATAGATCCATGATTGGAAGTCTTCTCTATTTAACAGGTACCCGACCAGACATCATGCATGCAGTAGGAATGGTTGGAAGATTTCAGGCAAATCCTAAGGAAACTCATCTTCAGGCAGTAAAGAGAATTTTCAAGTATCTTCAAGGAACTCAAAATTATGGCATATGGTATCCTAGAGATGCAAATCTCACTCTTTATGCTTATACAGATGCAGATTGGGCTGGAAGTGTGGATGATAGAAAAAGCACTAGTGGTGGTGCATTCTTTATGGGTTCCAGATTAGTATCTTGGTTCAGCAAGAAACATAGTTCTATTGCCTTATCTACAGCTGAAGCAGAATATGTGGCTGCTGCATCTTGTTGCACCCAACTCCTTTGGATGATGCAAACCTTGTAGGATTATCAAATCACTTGTACTCCACCTATCTCCGTATTATGTGATAACACGAGTGCAATCAGCATTTCAAAGAATCCAGTCATGCATTCAAAGACCAAGCACATACCTATCAAATATCATTTTCTTCGAGAACAAGTGCTGGAACAAAAAGTCAAGTTGGATTATGTTCCCTCTAAGGAACAAGTTGCTGATATACTCTCCAAACCGCTGCCCAGGGAAACATATGAATACCTCAAACAGAAGCTAGGAGTAGTTGATGCTTCAACCTGATGTTGAAACTTATCTGTTTCAAAGAAAAGTGGGTGACGCGAGTTGGATGAGGAGGATCCGCGTACATACGCTGGTTTGTGTAGATACAGTCGCGTATATAGAGGTTTGAAGGATATCAGCAGAGACAAACTCTGATAGTCTGATAGGGGTCTGTCAGAGACCACCTGGCACAGGTTCAAGGGGAGCAGATAATCTTCTAGTGATGCATTGTTGGCATTACCTTAGAAGATTTTGGTTCAAGTTCACAACTGTTGATGGTTTCAGGTGGAACTCTTGCAGAGGAAGAATAGAAAGAGAACATGGTTGCTGATCTGAATAATGATTTATAGATGCTTTTGATAGTAGTTATTGATGACCTTCATAGTCTTTGTAGGTTTTAACCCCGTACAGAAATTACCTGCATACGAATTATAAATCACAAGAAAATAAAAAATGCGAGAGCATAACCCATAAAACACATATACACAGATATTTCCCACTGGATCTCAAAACCGAGACTACCAGCTTGATTTTTCATTATGTTCCTTTCAATGTTACAATACATATTTATACATGCCGAAGCATCCAATACCATGGACCGAAAACCATCGCGTCCAAAACCATGGACCGAAAACCATAGGTAGGTTTGCCCAACCTAATATAGGGTCCAAAAAAAAATTTTCTCGGGGTGCTGCCTCGAACCCCGTAGAGGGGGGCTACTCGCCCCCCTCAAACCCCCGGGACAGGGGGGCTGCGCCCTCCCTGTGACCCCCCCGCTGCGAAATCGGCGCAACAATGTGGGGGCTCTGCCCAGCCTTTAACCCCCTGGTTCACTACGTAGGTTAGTCGTGGAAAGAATATAACACAGCCCAACAATCGATCCCTCTGATCCTGAACTAGCATGGTTCACTGAAATGCATCCGATCTGATTTCATCCAACTCATAGTTTTGCATTAGTATTTTCTCTTGAGCCTCATTTAAATTCATTACTAATTGAGTGGAAGTTTGAAATGTTTTTACCTGAAATTCGATAGGAAGAAACACTTGTTTTCCATACACATTCATAAGGAGTGTGGCCTGTCACATTCCTCTAAGTGATACGATAAGCCCACAAAGCTTCAAGTAATCTGTTAGCCCAATATCCATGGTGGAGTTGAATGGTCTTAGTAAGAATATATTCTAATACTTTTTTTGTAGATTCCACCTGTCCTTTTGCTTGGGGGTGCTATGGGGTGGATTTCCAATGCTTAATCTAGTATTCTTTAGTGATGGCCTTCACTAATTTAAATTTCAATTGTGTGCCTTGGTCAATAAAAATCTCTCTACGCACTCCAAATCTAGTGAAGATGTCTTCAAAGAGGAAATCCAACAATTATTTCTCAGAAGCTGAATATAAACCCTTCGCCTCTACCCCTTTCATTACATAATCGTTGCAAAGTAGCGTATATCTCTTTTTCCTAGACAAGGGAGAGATGGGTCCCACAAAATCTAATGCCCACTTCTCAAAGGGATCTATGGATATCTTTGCCTGGAGAGGTATATGATATAAAGGAATTGGCTTCCCCATTCTCTGACAAGCATCACAACTAGATATTGACTTTTTAGCATCTTTGAAAAGTGTTGGAAAATAGTATCCTACATGTAGGATTTTATGAGTTGTTAGTTTATCTACAAGGTTCC